>VXAD01010005.1:462954-487680 GCA_013399195.1 Dicrurus megarhynchus | reverse complement strand
GCGGGGGCGCGGTGTTGGCGCGGCCGCTCCGCCCGCCGCTGTGTGTGCGCGGTTTCAAAGCGCCCCGGCCCGCCAAAGCCGCCGCGGGACCGCCGGGCCGGAGCGCCACAAAGGGGCTGCGGCCTGCGCGCCATCGCCGCCCCCCCTTAGCCTGGGCTCCCGCCGGGCGCGGGAGCTCCTCCTTCCCCCGCCGAGGTCCGGCCGACTTCTTGGGAAGGCCGTACATCTCCGGGAGCCCGCGGATGGAACCGCCCGGGATACCGTGCTGTGCCGTGTTTGCTGCCCGGCGATACCTTGAAAGTCTAGTTTAGCCCAGTGCCGCCTTTGCTAGTGCTGGGGGGTGATGGTCCGGTGATGATTTGCAGCGAGAAACTCCCCGGGAGAGCCGAACTGTGCTTTTGGATCGTGGGCTGCAAACCCCCTCAGTGCTGGCGCTTCCCGCGGGCTCGTGCTTTCACTTTTGCTTCCAGATATTAATCTGTGAATGCGTACAGGAAGGGCAGATGTGAGAGGGTAGTAATGAAAACGGGATAGAGAGAAATACTATTGGTGAAACTGATTGCCTGGTGCCCAGACCTTTACTGGTTTCTTATTGTAGTAAGGAAGAGCATATGGTTTTAAATCCAGGTCTGTTTCCTTGAATACCGTTTTACTAACATGCCCAGGAGCCACATCTGAGAGTTTTGTGTGACAGGGTGTGAGGAGTTTGGGTTTGCAGGCAGACTTCTTGAGCAGAGCAGCTCGTATCTAAAACCATGTCAGCTTGTAGAAGAAAATACTTACTGGTTCGCCTTGTTATTCTTACGGCTTGGGCTTTCCTACTGGAATGCTTTTTAAACTTGCAGAATATGTTTAATTCCAAATTGTCCCTTTGGTTTGAGAGCCTATCCAATTTGAACATTGCTCCAGGGAAATAAGTAACCGCAGAGGAGTGGAAGCATTTTCTGCATTGTTCCCCTCTTTTTTTCCCCCCTACTTTACTGTGTCAGTTATGAACTCCTGCAGTCCATTATAACAGAGCTTAAAGCTCCTGATTTTCCAGTTAGTCATTATGCATAAATCTCATTGGGGTGTGCTTATTGTTTCACTTGTTACACTTTGGGGTTCGGTATTGCCTTTCAGGGCTGACTTGGTGGGACTCCGCTAATTTAAGTACATGTTGGATCAGGGCTACTGTCATATGACAATATCACGGGCAGTGTTTTATGCAAGACAGTAATGTTTTGATAACATAGGGAACAGGTGGGTACAAGACAAGGTGAGAGCAAAAAAAAAGAATTATTACATAAAGAGGGAATTTGCTGTTAGCAGAATAAATTGCTTTTGTCAACATTTGTGATATTGTTGACAGTTTTCTTCGGTTCTTAAGTATTAACAAACTTGAACATCTGAAAATGCTTTTTATTTTTATAAATAAGTTGTGATTTTTTAAAAAAAAGAATATTAATACTAAAAAATATTACTCGCTTTGAATACCAGACAACTGACCAATATGTGGCTCAAGTATAGTGTGTTGAGAGGCATACCCTTGTCCTATGAATGAAGAACAAAAAGAAATTTTTTTTCAATATCCAGGTCTGAATTAAGAACATGAGTAAATGTTGTTATGATGCCGTTTCTTCCAGGTTACAAAAATGGGAACAGTGTAGTTGTGTTATAAGTGAGCTGTTAAATTCTGATCATTCTTAGCTAGACTGAAGCTTCTGTTGAGGTCTAATGGTTGTAAGTTTTCTCTCTGGAGAAGAACTCCCTTTGCTCCCTTTAGTGCTGTAATTCCTGCTTTCAGCAGGAGCTGATGTCACTTGTCATCAGTTGAAATATTCAAAGCTTTCTGGGTAGTGAGGGTTTTAGCAGAGTTTTGCACTTTCCTGTTTTCCATTGAGGTTCTTGGGCTTTTTGGCTTTGGACTAAGCAAGCTTTCTGTGTGTCTTATTAGGAAGGAAAGGAGGTAGAAATGTAGATCATGCAAATACCATTTTCATGAAAAGAGACAAGGCCATGGGTAGTTACTATGATACCATGGTAGTACTGCTTAACAGTCTCAGCTCTGTAATACATTTTTAAAACGTTGTATCTTTTCCTATATCCACAGGTGCTTTTATTAACTGTTTAAATAAAACTCTGTAGCTATTGCAGTTCCTAGTATGTTAAAACTTAGTCCTTCAATTAAAAATATTCCCTTCAGAAGACCTGAAGTTTAATATTGGACTTTAGATCTGTCATGCAAAGGATGTTCAAGGAGTGTGTGCCGTGCTTTTTTCATAATTCAGGTTGGGTTAATGAAGTTAGAAGTGTGAGAACACCCTGAGTAGGTCATGGTTAAACTTCCACTGCACAGTCAGTCTGAGAGTGCTCTCTGGGTAGCTGGAGGTGTTACTGTGTTGAGTATGTCAGCATTACCTATGGGAATTTGGGAGAAATCTCTCTGATGCTCAGAAAAACTCTAGAGAAGACTTCTAATAAGAGTTGTTGATCAAAGAAACTTTAACTGCACAAAAAGTAGTGGTAACAAAGCTAGGAGAAAATGTCAGAGTTCTAGTTAAATCTTTTAAATTCTTGTTGGGGCTTAAGATATTTGAATTTATGCCCTTGCTGTGTATATATTAATAAATAGAAACATAGCTGTTAGGGGAGTTGCAGTCATGGCATCCTTTGAGGCTGCACATCGGGGTGCTTTATGTTTTGGTGCTTTATGTTAAGTTTGGTGCTTTATGTTTTTAAACATTTTGATTGTGTGATTTGGTTTCTTTTTTTATAAGTAGACTTCACAATTTGTTAACATGCACTTAGGCAGTTAGTCCTGGGGACAGGCAGTAAAAGCTTTTGCCCTGCAGTGTGTGTGTAAGATGGCTGTGCAGGCCTTGTTTTACTGATTTAGGTGCTTAAAGCCATGCTCGTATAAAGTGCAAGGACCAGTTGGTTTGGAGCAGCCTTTCCTGGGCCTTGGGGAAGCACAGAGCCAGTGTTCAGGGTGAGCAGTGCAGGGAGAGGCTGGCTGGACCCCTCTAGATGGATTTCTGCCGTTTCCCGCCTGAGTTTGCTCCTCAGGAACCACCAGTACAATCTTTATCCTGTGTAAGCAGGACAGGTGGTGTTGATGTTCTACTCACTGCAGTGAGGATGTATCTCAAGAGTCACGTGCATTTTCAGCAGGGACGCTCTTTGTTGTCAGTAGCCCTGCGCTTTTGTCCTGGTCCCCTGTCGGCAATGATTGATCACCTATGGATTCCTGAAGATAATTAGGTGACCACTTGTGCCTCTTCAGTTGCTGTAGTGCTGATGTGACACCTGAAAGGTCTGAAAAGGGGCCTGTAAAGTTTCTGCATTTTGGCCAATTGTCTTTTCTTCAAACTGTGTTAATGGTTTTGTTCCTTTTCTTTCTGTGAAAGTGAAATGCCTCTCTTGTGTGTTTATAGATTGATTTGGATACTATTGATGTCAGCAATCTCAACAGACAGTTTCTGTTTCAAAAGAAGCATGTTGGAAGATCAAAATCACAGGTGAGGAAAAAGTCAAAGCCCAAGTCTCATTACTCAGTATTATTTTATGGATAGTGTTAGAAACATGTCACAATTTAGTTTCTGCTGGGAAGAGGTAAGTGTTGGTTGGTTGAACATGGCTGTCCACAGCATTTCATTATTAAAGTATTTAAATCTCTTAAGGTAGTCAACTTACTCGATACACAGCTGGTATCAAGTCTGTCTTTTAGAAGGAAGGAAGAAATAATAAGTTTTTTTTGTTTTCTTTTTTTTTGTTTTGTTTCTAGGTTGCCAAGGAAAGCGTGTTACAGTTTTGTCCAGAAGCTAATATTATAGCTTACCATGATAGCATCATGAAGTATGTTTGGTTTTAAGCTCTAATTACATGTTTGATTTGCAAGTACTGTGTTATTTAAATGCTACAGTGGTGTGCTTTAAGATGTTTTACAAAGCTTCCTCAGTAAGGAGAAATAGCTGTAAATGTGAACTACCACACACCTGAGTGGGAGTGTGGCTTTTGCATGGGTTTTAAGCTCTGGTAGTAAGCTGTAGTCATTTGTTTGTGTCTATTTTTCATTTTATTGGCAATATTTGCCGTGTAAGTTTCTACTCTGTAAGGATGCCCCAATGTCTTGAGCAATAATTAAATTAAAAGACATGTGAATATTGAATCTGTGATTAAAAAATTAAGTCCTTTGTATGTGTGTAGGTAACTAAGTGTCATTTATATACACCCCAAGCTCTTATATTTGGTCTTCATGATCTGCAACCAGTGAGTAAGAGTACAAAATTATGTAGAGTTCCATTAGCTGTTCCCCATGTTTTAATTTATATTTGCCCCAATTTCTAAAAAATGGATATTCTGTACCATGTTTGAACTCTGATGTTGCTATTAGCCAGTGAAACACTGACTCACTGCATCCTTCTGAAACTGTTAATTCTGTTTCCTCTTTACTCTCTCTTCTTTTCCACCTTCTTCTTTAAGTCAGAAAAATACAATGTGAAGATAACTGAAGTGTCAGGATTTAAGGTTCCATGTGTTGGCTCCTCAGGGTATGGACACACAGTCAAACCAATGGAGCTATCACAGTACAATGAATTATGCACAGTCTGATGAGCTGTGGTAATTACAGTGTGCATGTTTTAGCCACAGCTGATGGTTTTTAAGGTCAGTTACCACAGCTCAGCCAATTTACTCATTAGGTCAGAGTAGTTTAATCACTTTTCCTTGTCTGCCTGTTTCATTGGTCAAATTAGTACTAATTGCAGTAGCTTCCTTCCAGCGGCATAAAATTCATGCTTTCACCCAGCTTTAAAATGGGCAGAAGACAAATGGGGCAGTTAAAGGGTAGCTAAATTTATAATATGTGTAATTTATCACACAAACATCGGTTGCATGTGTACAGTTTCTCTTGTGCAGATATAACCAACAACTTTGTGCCATTTGAAATGTTGTTTTTGTTTTCTGTAGCCCTGACTATAACGTAGAGTTCTTCCGCCAGTTTACGTTGGTTATGAATGCTCTGGATAACAGAGGTGAAGTTTTCACTATGATTTTATATTGCAGATGTTGCTTGTTCCTTGCTGCAGTGTCACTTGAGTAACAAGTGTCCTCTTAACCCCTCTGCAGTTGGACTAAGCCTTGTGTGCTTTGCTAGAAACTTGAAAGGGTGGCTAGTGCTTCTGCAGGTGTTTTGAAAGTAAATGTTAACTGGTAATTGCTGCTTCATGGGAACTGATGGGTATTGTGGGTACAGTGTAGCTTTAGTCACTTGAGTTTGCTGTGTTTATTAATGTCAGTGTATCTTGTGAGAATGGGAATCTGGACTTTGTGAAAATGGTGTAGTGCTCTATAAAGAAACAAGGCAGATTAAGGATAAATGTTTGCCTAGGATGCTAGTTTGAATTTGGAGAAGTAAAACTTTTTTTTTCTTAACTATTCAAATTTTTTCTTTAAAACTCTCTTGATTTACAGCTGCCCGTAACCACGTGAACAGGATGTGTCTGGCTGCTGATATTCCTCTTATAGAGAGTGGAACTGCAGGCTACCTTGGACAAGTAACAGTTATCAAAAAGGTTAGGTGGGGTGTTACTCTTGTCATTGGCTATTTTAGACAACAGGGAGTGGGTGTTTGGAGATAGAATTACAGTTCATCTGTTAATAGCCTAAACTATCAGTAGCTTTCTCAGAGTGACAAGTAAATGCTTCATTTTTTCACCAGGGAGTGACAGAATGTTATGAATGCCAGCCTAAACCAACTCAGAAAACTTTCCCAGGCTGCACAATCCGAAATACGCCCTCGGAGCCTATCCATTGCATTGTGTGGGCTAAGTATTTGTTCAAGTAAGTGATTTTTCTTTTTTTTTTAATAGGTACTATGGTTCATTCTTCTGGTTTCTAAACTTACAGAGAGAGAAATAAAATTGACACACTTTTTTCTCCTATATTTATTATAATGTATTTTAAATTAATTTAAAATTAATTTAAAGGGATTATGGTGAAAACCCCCAGTTTCTTGACCTGGGTTCTGGGGTGGTTATAAAGATGGAAGGTCGATTAGTATTTAAGCCTTGCTCTAATAGCACAAAAAATCTGGCAGTGTAGTTTGGCACAGCAGTGTAGGTTGAGGTTGCTTTATTTGTCATCTTCATATGAAGTAAGCACATTTTTCAGTTTAATGCATGTTTTAACAAGTGTAAAGTTTGTTGGAATCTTGGATATCCCACAGGTTCTAAAAGTGCATTTAGTACTGCAGTGTAAATATTAGGCTGAATATTGGGTGAACTGTTGAGTGAATTATACAGAAAACTGTTTTGCTAAATTCATTTTTGTATTGGGCATTTTGTGTTGTTAGTGTTAAGTCCACGTGTGATGAAACCCAGCAGTTTAAAAAGCAGTGTATGATGTGGCAGTCTGACAGCAAGAATCCTAATATGAATATGTATCCATTAGCAAATATTTGAGTCTTTAACCGGATATGCTGAAATTCTAGTCATGTTGTTGTTCTTAATTGTTATATAGCCAGTTGTTTGGAGAAGAAGATGCTGATCAGGAAGTCTCACCTGACAGAGCTGATCCTGAAGCTGCCTGTGAGTGTGATATAAGCTGGTGGCTTACCCTGTTACCAAAATGTTCTGTTTTAGCGATTATGAATCCTTTCTGTACATTTCTTAAGGTTAGAGAGTTCAGCTCCATTTTCTTCAAAGAAGATTCTGTTTCTGGCCTCTGGGAAGCTTGTATTTTGAACAGAGCACTGAGTGGTATTTGTAGTCTCTCTGCATTTTCCACTCCTAGCTGAGTGTTTGCAAGGAACTGCAGGAATTACGTTTGAACTCTTCTAGCCTGCAGCACTCCAGCATTAATCTACACGAGAAATATGCCCATTTTGAGCGATATTTTTATAGCTATTCAGTATTTTTCTGTAAGGACAGTAATCGTAGTTACTATGAGGTGAATAAGCATCATTGTTGGTTGCTTCTTTTGGATCCTTTGATAGATGAATGGACTTTGGAGGGGGAAGCTTAGAGGATCCTCTGACTCTTCAAATTCTTTGAACATCAGATAGTGATCACTGGACAGGTTGTTTCTACAGGAAATGCAGAACGAAATAGGCGAGTCTTAAAAAGAGTGGCAATATAAAGTCACTTAAAACAATGGCTGCTGAAGTACTGGACAGGCAGCAGGTGCAATGCCACTTCTTTAAGTGAAGACACCAGGGCACTTGTAGGAGGCGTGAGCTGCAGCCTGGTGTCTGCAGTGACACACTGCCCGCGCTCAGGGCGCTGTGTCATACACAACCCAGTGTCCAGGTTTGACCCCAGCTGGCAGCTCGGCACCGCCCAGAGCAGGGAGAACCACACAAAAAGTGAACCTCACAGGCTGAGGTAAGAACAGCTAATAATGGAAACAAACAAATATGTAATACCATTATAATTGGAATAAAGAGAGAGGGGGAATAAAGACAAACAAGTGATGCAGTTGCTGACTGCCCGCTGGCCAGTGGATGCTCAGCCAGTCCCCAGGCAGAGATCAGCCCCTCCCAGCCAACTCCCCCAGTTCATATGCTGAGCAGGATGTTCTGAGGTCTGGAATATCCCTGTGGCCAGTTCAGGTCAGCTGTCCTGGCTCTGCTCCCTCCCAGCTCCTTGTACTCCTGCTCGCTGGCAGAGCATGGGAAACTGAAAAGCCCTTGACTTGGAGTCATTTCTTGGCAACAGCTAAAACATCAGCGTGTTACCAACATTGTTCTCTTGCAGAATCCAAAACACAGTACCAGACCACCTACTAGAAAGAAAATTAACTCCCAGCCCAAACCAGGACATCTAGGGAAGAGTCAAGGCAACCTTTATAAAGGGAAGGCGTGCCCTGCACGGCTCTGTGGGTCCTTGGAAGGAATCAGCAATCCTGTGGAAAGTCTATCTGGTGTAGACTGTTCTGAGTGTGCAGGGGGCAAATTCAAAAACAGTTGAGGGGAACCTGTGGGAGATAAGCAGCCAAGGGGACAAAAAACGTTGAAGATCCTGAAGCTGCTTGAATGATAGAGATAAATGGTGATTAAAGGAGTCCCAGATGGGAGATGTGTGCTGTTCAGCACAGATGATTAAGCAAAGTCACTCAAAATAAAAAAGATGAGGACTAACTGCAAAAAGTATTAGAAAACTTCACAATACAGAATGACTGGGCAATGATACATGAGGCAGATAAATATGAAATAATGCAAATGATGCATTGGTGAAAGGGGGGAAACATTCACAAATTTACACATAAAGTGATGATCTCTGAGTTGATCTTTCTCGTTCAGTCAAAATGTTAATAGAGAGTTTTATGAAAACATCAACCTGCTTATTAGAAATCATGATAGCAATTGTTGGATGTGACTGGGAAAGAAAGAAAATTATTAGCATCTTTATAGAGATTTTTTTTGTATAAAAAGAACCAGAGGAAGGAAACTGATTTTTTTTTGTTTGTTTTGAAATCCCAACCAAACTAAGACTCTTTGCCAGAAAAAGAGACAACTAAAACGGGGTGGTGAGACATCTATGAAGTCGCAACATTATGTGGAGAAAATTAATGGGAAACAATCTTTCATTGTTTCTGCCAATAAAGGAGTTGGGTGATACCAAGTTAAATCAGTGAATTGCAGTTACAGAGGCAAAGAGGAACAGGCACACTGTGCCTAATTCAGGTTTTGTTGGGTGCAATGAAGCCATTTTATGGTCCCTGCATAATTTTGGTAATTGACTCTGGGGGTAATATTTGGATGGGATTTCTTTTTTTTTTTTTTTTTTTAAATACTGGTTATCACTTTATTAATAGGGGAGCCAGCAGAAGCAGAAGCCAGAGCACTAGCATCCAATGAAGATGGTGAGATTAAACGTGTTTCAACTAAGGAGTGGGCTAAATCAACTGGCTATGATCCAGTTAAACTTTTTACTAAGGTATCTTCTTTACCCCAAACAAATGTCTTTATTTGAAATGTATGAGGTGCTGTACAGTTAAATCAAACCCCAGCTTGGATGTTTAATGCTAGCCATCAATGATGTGATCATGTTATGACATCCACCAGTTTGCTGTCGTGTTGGTCTCTTGCTTGTTTTACAGGATTCCATCTGCATCTGTACAGATGGCTGCAGCAGCTTGGCCCCTCTGTGCAGACAAAACTCCATTGCAATTACTTTTAATGGGAAAGGGTCTCTGACCTCTGGAATTGCACTGGGCATAGGCAGAACCAGTCTGAGAACCTAAAAGCTATCAGTCATCTGCGCATAATCGGGCTCTGGCATAACAGAAAACAAACTGATTTAGTAGTTTTTGTTCTAAATAGTTACTGAAAGTGGATAAATAGAGGAAATGAGATTGAATGTGATGTTCATAGGTAGTAATAACTTTTCTTTGGAAATTCATTGGCATGTTCATTTACGTGTCTCAGAGAGGGCATACAAAGAGCTGTAGGGATGGCTTCAGTAGACAGGGGAAACCACTGTTTGGACTACTGTTTCTTGATTTTTCACTTTACTCCTCCCTAGGTTAATCAGAACTGTGTCTGCTCTGTGCAATGGGTGTTAGAGAGTGGGTAATAAGTTTTTAGACTCTGTTTTTATGTAGTTGAAAATACTGTCAAAGAGAAAATCAAAACCTCATCAATGTAATGCTGATTTTTCAGTGTCCTTTTTTTTTTTGTTCCACTTCCATTTAATTTTTTTTTTTATGTTTCCTAGCTTTTCAAAGATGACATTAGATATCTGCTGACAATGGATAAGCTGTGGAGAAAAAGAAAGCCACCAGTGCCACTGGACTGGGCTGAGGTACAAAAACAAGGTAATTGTCCCTCCTCCAACTGTACATTTGTAAATCATACCTGCTGTTTATTAATGCATCTCTGTGATATGTACATTTTTTTACTGTCACGGGTGAGTACTGATAATGAACCTATTCTTTACAATTCCTGAAGATTTCAAATTTTTCTCTATAAAGACAACATTTTTTCTAAGACTGTTTCGCAGTTGTTATTTTAGATACTCAGTATTGGCTGTAGAAAATACACATTTAACAAAATTACATGTCAGCTTATTCTAGGACACCTTACCATAAGCACTGATAGATTTATCTCTCAAAGTTGAGTTTTGTTTGAAATTTACATTTGCTGTAATTTGTGCATGTTTAGGTGACTGATACCGTAGCTATAGTTGCAGTTTTAAATGTGGATTTGTTGTAAAATGTTGGGGCTGCTGCAGCTTAAGGATATTGTTCTTCACTTTAGAAAATACTTAATTTGCTGAAATTGGAAAGTTATTTGAGAGAACTTCTATGGAACTTACAAATATTCCTGATCTTATTTTTTTTTCTTTTTTTTCCCGAAGAGCAAAACATATCTGACCAGCAGAATGAGAGCTCTGCAGTGTTGAAGGATCAGCAGGTTCTCAATGTCAGGAGCTATGCAGACCTGTTTTCAAAGAGTGTTAAAACCCTGAGTCTTCACCTGGCTGAGAAGGCTGATGGAGAAGCACTTATTTGGGATAAGGTTAGTTTGTCGTATATAAACTCTGCCTGTGTAGTACAAATATTAGTTGGGCTCATTCAGTTTCCTTCCAAAACAGTACTGCTTAGAAAAAAACTATCTGGCACCTCATGGAAGCACTTTACATATGTAAACAAATATATTCTTTAAACACTGTCTTGTGTAACTCACTGAGGGTAAGGATTAACTGCTGTGGTGTGAAATAACTTAATTCACCAAATTCTCCAGCTTATAAAAGCACAAATTCACAAATATTTGTTGTATTTTGATTTTTGGAAATATTTTTATAGTGCAACTTCATTTTTCCCTTCTTATCTGTCTCCAAAACATGCTCTAAGCCAGTGGTCAGTAGCTGAGGTTCTACTGAGGTTATGAGCAATCAGCTGATGATGAATGTGCAATACAAATTCTGTTGAAGAAGACAAGAATTTTCTCTTTTATCACCACACACAGGATCACTTCCAGTCAGTTATCATTTGGCATAAGAGAAAAAGTAGTCTGTAAATATGGGAGGGGGCAAAATAGTAAAATATTACTACAACCAATAGTAAAAATTCTTGTCTCTGAAACACCCAGTGTTTGAAACAGCTGATTCAGTGTTAAAATTCAATGTTGAAAATGTTTGAAACATTGTAAGACTTAGGATTTAAACATTTTTATAACATGCAAGGCATTTTATTAGTACGAATACACTAACCTGCTACCAGAATACATCTGTTTAGAAATTGTAGTTAGTATTTAAAGTATTGCTGCACTGAGTACACCATCTGAAAGAGGAAGTATATGGACTTTGAAATGAAATATTGTACAGACTTTTTTTTTTAATTCTGGTGTTTAAGGATTTAGGAACCATATGTTGCAAACTCTTTCCAATGAGTAATCTGATTTTTAAATGCTTTTTGTATTAACTTCTTGTTAGGATGACCCTTCTGCCATGGATTTTGTCACTTCTGCTGCAAACCTCAGGATGCATGTTTTTGGAATGAATATGAAGAGCAGATTTGATATCAAGTGTAAGGATAAAATGTAACATTGCTTCATTTAAATTATAGTCTTGTTTTCTTTTGCTGTTAAAAGTCTGCAAACTCTTGTTTATTTTGCAGCAATGGCAGGAAATATTATCCCAGCTATAGCTACTACCAATGCAGTGATAGCTGGGCTGATAGTGCTGGAGGGTTTGAAGATTTTGTCGGGGAAAATAGATCAGTGTAGAACGGTAAGTGGGAATAAAGTGCTTTTGCTTTCTTGCTGTTTATTATTTGTTTAAAAGTTCCATTTAACATTCTTTGACTATTGTGTAGTTTTGCTGTCTCTCACTTGTCACTTTAGTAGATTCTGAATATGCTGGGAACTTTCAGTCACAATGGAAAGAGAAGTGCGGGTCTTAAGGATCATTAAATTCCTATGACAATAAAATTTTGCTGCTGGATAGGAGAGGAACCAGACTGCCATCACTTGCACTGTGGTTGTTTGGTGTTAGAGCTGTTGGGCAGGAGCTGGGGAGTCAGCATGGGGTGGACTGGCCGTGTGAGACTCCTGCTCAGCAGGCACAGCAGAGAGGATTAGGGAACAGGACAGTGTGTGAGACCAGGAGAAGAAATCTGCAGGAAGACAGGCTTTAGACCTGCTGCTACTTACAGAATAACTTGGTTTCTTCTTGTCTGTCCTCAAGATTTTTCTGAACAAGCAGCCAAATCCCAGGAAGAAGCTATTGGTTCCTTGTGCTTTGGATCCACCAAATCCTAATTGTTATGTATGTGCAAGTAAGCCAGAAGTGACTGTGAAACTTAACACACACAAAGTTACTGTGTTGACACTCCAGGATAAGGTAAATCTTGAGCTATAGTTACATTTCATTTTGAACCTAATACTGTAAATTATTAAAATAAGGTATTTGCTCAGTATATTTGGACTGAGCAGCTCCTCTTTATATTTACATTTCTCTCAGGTGCAAGAAGAGCTGATTAGCCACTATGCTTCTTGCCCATGTGTGTTGTATGTCTTGTGAAAGAATGTTTGCATTTTGTAAATTTTGGTGGTTTTAAAGCCTATTAATATCTGAGAGCAAAAAACTGAATTTGTATTTCTGTTGAAAGTTCAGTAGCTACATTACAGTTGGAGTCACAATTGATTTGTAATTCTGTCATTTTATGAAGTATTCTAAAAAACTTTCCAGCATGTATAAACCTGTAGATACCAGACCTCAAAGATACAGTCATTTTGTTCATGGAAATGAACAAAAAAGTATAGGCTTTCAGTAAATACCTGAAAATGAGCCAGAATAATAAAATCAACGTAATTCAAGGTTCTTTTTTTAATAAATCTTTTTAAGTCAGAGATTGATTGAATTTATTTTCATATATTTGTGTTTTCAGATACTGAAAGAAAAATTTGCTATGGTAGCACCAGATGTACAAATAGATGATGGAAAGGGAACTATCCTTATCTCTTCAGAAGAAGGTGAAACAGAAGGTATGTATGCCTCCTGAGGGATAAGAGTACATGAAACCTTGGAGGACATCATACAGAATAGGTGTATAGCAGATGTTGCAGTGTTCACCCTGTGGAGTAGTATTTGAAGAGAATTGGATTTGCAAGTATTTTAAGTGGCTTGAGGATAGCCAGTGGTATTGTGTGCAAGCTGCATGTCCAGCTCAGTGTTCCTGAACAAATCAGCTGGCATGTCAGGATTCCTTTCAGGAACAGGTATCTGCCTGCAAGCCCCCTTCATTTTCTGCTTCTTACATGGTGCTCTGTTCATGACGCCAGAAACCATCTCCAAAATGTTCCCAAATGCAGTCATTGTGAAGTGCTTGAACGTGATCACATGAGGAGTAAATAAATCAAACATAAGTAGGTTTAACTCCTAGTAGGCTTAAATGTCAGCTTTTAATTTAAATACAGCTAATATGTGTTAATCTTATGTTCCTACATAAAAGTTCTGGAGTACTCCATATTTATTCAGGTGTAAAGATCTTTATAAATAGCTCTATACACTGCAGATTTTTTACTGTTTTTGTAGCAAATAACCACAGGAAATTATCAGACTTTGGGATTCGAAATGGCACTCGACTACAAGCAGATGATTTCCTCCAGGACTATACACTGTTAATCAATGTGCTTCATAGGTAAGGATTCTGAAATAAGGATTTTTTGTGTATATACATAGACCAGTTCCACAGGGAACTTTTCACTCACAATTTAAGTACATGAATGAAGTTCACAGATTAAGCTGCTGAAAGGAAATATAGAGGCAAAAGAGGAATTGCTGTTTTTTAAGAAATTATAGTTTAAGGGGTTTTGTTTGGTTTTATGTCTTTTTTGTTGTAGTCTTGTTTTGTTGTGGTTTTGTTTTTTACAACAATAACTGAAAGAGGTTTATTTCAGTCATTTTTTTATTACACAACATAAGAATACATTGCAAAAACAGATTATTTTTTGGGGCAACCAACAAGAAAGAAACTGGCATTTAAAAAAACCCCTAAAATTTAGAAAGGCAAAAAAACCCTAGCCTGCTGGGATAATAGATCCTCTGCTTGACTATGTGTGTTCAGAAGTCACTCTGAAATAGCTGGGATGTGTATTTAACCCTGGGTAAGTAATACACATATTACACACAGAAACTGAGCACACTGCATGTTCACTGGGAGTAGGGCTGTGATGTTAAGGAAGAAAGGTAAGTTCAGCTAATGGTTTTTCTGATTCCTAAGCATTTTGAGTTCGTAGCATTGGGTGGAATAGTGTTTAGGAATAGACAAAGCATAAATTATCAAAGAGGACTGAACAGATTTTCTGCTTTTTCAGTATGCTTTTCTCATTTTGTCATAGTTGCAGGGTGCTCTAATACTTGAATGATTTCTTTTTGTGTAAAAGACAGGATTTTGTTTTCTAGCTGTTTAAAAGCATGTGTATTTTTCTGCAGTGAAGACCTAGAAAAAGATGTAGAATTTGAAGTTGTTGGTGACACCCCTGAAAGAATTGGCCCTAAACCATCAGAACCAACATCCAGGAACATTAGCAATGGTAGCGATGATGGAGCACAACCCTCAACATCAACAGGTAATCAGCAGTAATCAATATTAAACAAAACAGTCTTTCACTAGGGCAGTCCAATTAAAGTTGTCTTCAGTTTTATGATTTAAGTTCACCAATACAAAATAAAAAGGCATTTAAGTTGCCTCTGTGTATAACTAATACTAAGTAGAAAAATACACATTTACAATTGTTACAGAAAGCACAACAGGCACAAAAGTTTATGGTACATATGCCTTACCTGGTGTTCCTTTGCCTGTAAGGTATGTGCACAGATTTAAGACACTAAGAAGTGCCTTCTGTGTGAGGGAAAACTCAATTTTAAGAGTATTGCTAAAATTTACTTCAAATTATATTAAAAATTGCATAAAGTTAGTTTTTACAGTGAATTTGTGTTTAAACCCAAACAAAATCCTCTACATGTCTTGAAAGTTCACGTTTGGGTCTCTTTTCCCTTTCCTACTATCTGTTGTTATCCTATAGCTCTGTAAGTCTGCTCACCCTTCCACTTCTCCCTCTCTTTTTGGGTTCTCTCTCCTGGAACGTGGCCCCTCCTGGGAGTTGTGCTGAGTGCAGGAGGGAAAGGAGAGGCTGCTCTACAGCTTGGTGTGTGTAAAACTTCTTTTCCCAACAACTGCTGCAGACAGCAGCAATTCTTCTGTTTTATACATGCAAAAAAAGTCCTGCTAACTAATGCACTTCCCCTATTTTTGGCTTATTGCAGTGTTTTCCACAGCTGTGGTGAAGAAGGAATACCAGTGTGAAAACCATATTTTATAGTAATTTCAGGGACATTTAAGATACTCTTGCAGTTGCATAGTAAAGAATGTGGATAAAGAATGCTCCAATATTTTATGTATGAAAATTGGTTTGAGAGTAGGCTGTCTTTGCAGTATCCATTTGAATTCCAAACCCCTCTTTTGCAGCTCCAGACCAGGATGACGTGGTGATTGTTGACTCTGAGGACGAAGGTACTTCCAGCAACGCTGACGATGCGGAGAACAAAAGCCGCAAGAGGAAGCTGGAGAAGGGCTGTGAGTGCGCGGGGGCCAAGAGAGCACGCGCTGAGCAGGAGCAAGATGACCTCATGATCGTGGAGTCTGAGGATGAAGGTGCTTCCAGCAGTGTTGGGGAGGAGGAGAACAGGAGCCTCAAGAGAAAGCTCGAGGAGAAAGGGTGCGAGTGCGTCGGGGCGAAGAGCGTGTGCTGAGCTAAGAGCAAGATGAAGAGCGTTTGGGGGAACCTCCTAATGCCCCTTGACAAAGTGATTCACATAATGTCATACTGTAACAGCAAATTGTGGTGGGATGTGAAAAATGTCCAGAACTAGACTAACTCTAAGGCCTTGGTTCAAAGTGGATACCAAATCACTGGCTTAAATAATCTGTGTCTGTTTCTCTTGATGATAAAGCTCTCGTATCAACAGACTCTTTTCAGAAGTTTTTTCCGTATTCCATATATTAAATGTAGTAGAAACATAGTCTGTGAATACTTACAGATGAGTAAACCTACTTACCTAAACAGTCACAAAAACAGCATGGCATTTTTGTGTAAATACCTTTTAGGTATCATCCAACAGGACAAAAAAACCCTACTTTTGTTCAGTAAAGGGCCATCATCAGATGCCCAGATTTTAAGCAACTAAATTTTTTAGTTTTCAGTGATTACCTTTGAAATTTCCCAGCAGTGGCCTGCCTGCACATTTGCTTATCCCTTTCTGAGGCCGTGTTTCAAGTGTGACTGCTTCACCTCCAGCATTCACAGAATCACAGATGCTTGAAGAATAACATTTTTAGCCTAGTCCTAAACATTTTTCACACCCTGAACAAGTAAAGAAGAAAATCCAACAAAGCAAATTAGTGCCATGTTTTAACAGTGTTCTTAAACATCAGCTGGCACTATGTACATTACTGTAAAACTGTTAATTTACTCCAGTTTTTCAGCTCGTACTGCCTGGTATGTCAGTGTAAGAAGCAAATTTTTGTGTATTGTTACAGTTTCAGGTTATTTATATTTGATGTTTTGTAAACTCAGATACTACTACTATACTGTACATCTGATGGACCAAATAAATAACATCTGAAATACTTGCTATATTTGCTTGCACAGTCCGAGATTATGCTGACTTATGGGATTTTACAATGTATAGCCTTCAAAAATTACTGTATTATTTCCATTTTTCTAAACATAACCTAGTAGTACAGAACTTAAGCTTCACTTGTTTGAGGTGAAAGGGGAATTTTTTTAATAAAACTTTTGTGAATGTTTTTTTTCTTGGACAATCAATTCTTGGGCTCTTGAGCTGCAGCAGTTGCACCAGCACACACATGCTTTCACCACCTCATGCCTTCAGATTTTTATACGTTACACTTTGTGCATAGGACAAAAGTGTAATGTTTAAAATCAGTGTCTTAAAACCTACTGCATTTGTGTTGGTCACTCAAAACTGTCCGTGTTGGTTCTCAGAATGCGTTAATTGGCCATTTCTGTCTCTCTACTAAAATAATCTCCCACTTTCATGCCAGGGAACCAAAACTGCTCCCATTCATAGGTGAGTGTGCAGTGAGCCTTACAGAGCACAGCAGCTGAGCAGCAAGATTTATTCTGTTACAGTTTGCAGATTGAGTGAATTGTAAAGCAATTATGAATTTTATAGAAGGAGAATGTTATAAAACAAAGGCCAGCTCATCGCGTTAAAATTGCCAATGCTGTGCAAAACAGCTTCTATGAGGCAATTAATGTTTTATTTCTTCTTTTAGGTAGTAACAGTCATATGCAGTGGCTTGTTTGGAGGCATAGTAGTTCACAGTGAAATCCTTTTGAGTTAGCTGCCGCTTGGCTGGCAGGGGTGAAGACTGAGGTAAAGATGTAAATAAGAGGTGGTACAGAAAGGACTTCAGTGCTGCAGTGGAAAACTTCTTGCCATAAACAGGTGAAGCACTATAATTTAACATCTAATGACATCTTCCAAAAATTAACACTCATACATTTTGGTTTTAAGCTTTATTAAAATTACTGGTTGATTTAATTTCTGACTTTTTTTAAAAACAACAGTAGAGGGTATAATTCTGGTAACTTACTGCAGTAGTTTTACTGAAGTTGAGAGTGTTTGTAAGTTGGAAGTTGAGTGCTGTATGAGCTGGATCGAAATGTCACTGATAGATTCAGGGGTGACAAAAACGGGGGGTGGGGGGGTTTCTAGTCTGTCTCCCTGGCTTCTCCTTAAGTTATTACTTGTTTATTGTTCTTAACCATGTGTCATCATTTGGTTTGCAGCATGAAAGGCCAGAATGGAACTGCACAGGCAGTTATGGGGTGATGTATTTAGGAGGTGCAGTTGTGCTGCTCGTGCCCGAGTAGTGAGGAGTTGGATGGGCAGAGAAAGCTCCTGAATCCCTCCTGTAACATAGTTTGAAGTGAAGGATTTTTAATGTATTTCCTTTACATGGGCTGCTCCCACAGAACATGGGACAGGCTCTTGGCTGTTCTGGTCAGTTCTTTTGAAGTTTGGCAATACAGAATGAGCCACTGAATGCAAACTGCTGCTGTGCAAAATGAAAAGCTGCTTTTCAGAACTGGTGGAGTATGAGTGTCCTTAATTGGCTACTAGTCACCAACATTGTATTAGTGTAGAATTTTCCAACTTAAACTTTCCCTTGCTCTTTAGAAAAAATTATCAATTGAAGCATTAATTAAGCTTTCAAGTAATTAAAAAAACCTCAATTTTTCAAATGACAGTTTGTTCAACTCCTAATAGCAGTAATGGTCGTATGGAAGGAATATAGTTGGAAGGCACAAGATCTAAATGTTAAAATGGAGGAGAAATTCTTCCCAGGGCTTTGGCTCGGCAACCTAATGCAGGCTCTGTCTCCACTAACAGTTTTTGAGCTCAGCTCATTAAATCAGTCTACAAACTGTTATTTGCAGTGATATAAATTGGCTCTGCTGTCACATGGTTCTCAAGTTGTTTGTTTATAGTTATGCAAAATTCTCTAATGCAGATAAGCTTTTCTGGCTGCTTTTATAGAAACAACTCTTGATGCTTGCATTTTTAATTTACTTGGTGAATTTGAGTGCCATGTATGGACAAGAAAATACAGACTATTACAGAGTGTACCTAGTGACTGCATGCTTTTAATTCAATATCCCTTTTCTGCAGCAGAGCATAGAAAGGAATATTGACCATTTATGACTGACAGCAGTTAACCAGAGGCTCATTAGGGAGGGTGAAGGAATTCCCAAAGCATCTAAAAGAATCACCTTTGTGAGAGGGAAATGATAACCATTCAGGAGAAAGAACTCTGCGGCCCTGGTGACAGACAGCCCATTTTCCTAAAGAGCCACTATAACTTGTAGATGACCATTTAGTGTTTGTAGTGTTTCTGTGTGACATTTTAGCTTTACTTTATGAAACTATTCCATAGTTGAACCACAGAGAGAGGTGCATCCTTTCCTGGCCTCCCGACTCTGACAGCTGGGAGCAGATTGATGTACCATTTCAAGTTCTGACCTTTACAACGAAGACCTCTTGCTAACCATTTATTAGACTTCAGAAGATCAAATCAGCTTGTGTTCAGTCTGCAGATACCATTGATATCTGCTTCAAGCCTTACTTCTACTGCCCCGAAATTTTAAATTTGGATTAGAAAACTGAATAAACACAGAATTAAGGAAAATAAATTTGGGGTTGTTCTGTTTCTGTGCCTATGGGTACAGATATTTGTTCATTTTCTTTGCAGTTATAAGGACAAGAAGCCCTCAATTTTGTGCGTCTAAAATACAGAACGTGCAAGAAAGCAGGAACTAGGATCAGGATAATACAGCAAATCGTACCCAAGTCAGTTATCTGGTTTTTGCCTGCCTGAGATTATTTCTGGGCTAGTGCCTAAGCAGAGTGACTACAGGGAGCTTATACCTGCAGACAAATGTACGTGAGGGAGAGGCAATGCTTTGGTTTGGAGGCCTTGATGCTTCTAAGGGAGGAACAGCATGAAGTAAATACATGTATGTGTAGATACAGCTTGATATCTGTTACATTAAAAGACTGAAGTTGCTGTTTAGATACGTTATCTTTATCTCTCTCATCAGCAGACTCCTAAGAAAAAGAAGTTTGCAGAACAATTTCCAAAAGAAAAGATACTTATGGAATTGCTCTGCCAGCCCTCTTCAGCAACACTTGAAGCTACCTGTAAACGTTAAGCAGTTCCATCCCTGCAATACTGAGGCAGTGGCTGGAGATGAGAAGAGACAGATCCCCAGGAGCTTCTGTGGTAGCACTTTGGCTTTGGAGGTGTGGGACTCACACCTTTACTGCTGGGTAAGTGCAGGGCCAGAGCTCTGTGGGACACAGGGCTCATCAGACTGCAGCATTATTGGGGATTTGGAGAGGGGCTACAAGCTGGAGAGTGCAGAGGATGCTAGAACACAGAGACCAGGCTTCATTAGTCATGCTTATGGAACAGCTCTATCCTTGCACATTTGTTCATTATTTTCAGTTAACAAGTGATACCTCTATAACACCATTTTATATGGAAAATACAACGAAATGTAAATGTAAGTGGTGTTC
The DNA here is from genome assembly GCA_013399195.1 of Dicrurus megarhynchus. NCBI lineage: Eukaryota > Metazoa > Chordata > Aves > Passeriformes > Dicruridae > Dicrurus > Dicrurus megarhynchus. The sequence continues at coordinate 467,584 of VXAD01010005.1, read as the reverse complement.
TCAACTCTTCCTTCTGAAATGATCCTTCTCATCACAGCTGAAGTGCGTTGTGTTGCCAGGTCAGGAGGTCAGTGCTCGTAGCCTGCCTCATTTCTTTAATGGGTATAAAGAGGCACATACAGTCAGGCTGATACTTCTCACACCAGAGCAGAGTGGGGCATGTGTCTGGCAGCCTGACCCTCATGCAGTGTTTCTATTCTTTATTCAGAGCACTAATGCTTTCTGATTCCTCTGCTGGATGAAGGTTTGCAGTATTGTAATCAGGACTTTCTTTTTTATCATATCAGGAGAAATTGTAGCTCCTCCAAGTCTCTGAAATCAGAAGCTATGTAACTTCAGACCTCCTTAAAAGTACTAAGTGGGTGCACTGCTAACTGAGCTGGCCAAATAAAATACGGATTTATGCAAATGTAGTATTTGCATTGGAATATACAGCAACTGTGACCTGTGAGTGCAAGGAATGATGGCCAGTGCCCTGTGCAGCCTGCAAAGTATGAGCCCATAAACTGTGCTGGACAGAAGTGGGATTATCTGAAATATGTAAGAGAAGTGGAAGATGAAGCTATAAAAGAAATAAGATACATATATGGTGCATTAATCATAAGTGCTTGGACAGATGTTGTCTGTCTGCCCCAGCACGTTCACAAAGCGCCTGTTGTGGCTGGAATTTTACAGGGTCTGTCCCAAGTTATGTTTGTGCAGCACAGTGAATAGCTGCAGTTGCAGTGAATAAGAAGAATGTAAAAAATGTTAAATAGTGTTTTATAGCAGATTTAGAAGGAGAAATGACCTGTAAGCCTGCAGAGTGGTGGTAGTCAGAAATATTTTAAATAGTTGTGCCTAGCGAGGGCAGCCATTCAAATACAGTGTGTGCTGTCTGCCAGAAGATGGTGCCCTAAAACACACTCTAGAACTGCAATTTTTAGATACTACGATCAATTGCAAATGAGAATTTTAAAAAAACAGGTCAGAGCAGAGTGATTTGCAAACAAATCACCCAAGTCCAAATACATATTAATATCCAAACTTTATATTCCAAATTGTTTGCTTCTACTTAAAAGTATTACAACACAAATTAACATACAGGATCCAAACATGCAAAACGAAGCAATATAAACCCAATACAGCTACCACTTCAAAGAAAATCAAAGCTTCAGTCTTCCATCCCAAAATAAAAACACTTCTTAGCATAACTTTTGAATTAATTTCACGAAGTTTTTTTGGGTTTTTTGTTTGTTTGGGTTTGGGTTTTTTTCATCAGGTTTAAAACACACCAGAGATAAAAGAATAATCATTTATGTTCCTTACCAAGAAACCTATCAATTTTAAAAGTGGAAAACAATTACCTTGTGAATGTCATAGAATTTCAATGATTTCTTAATGCCGGAGACAAAGAAGGAAATTGCAAAAAAGCAGGTAGCATCCAGTTCAGTAGGCAAATCTGTGGAGCAGCTTCAAATTGTTCAGTTGATGAAGTGAGACAAAGAACTCCCTCCTGCATTGCATCAGGTCTGATATAACACACACACACCACAACACAAGTCATGGGATTTCTACCATTGTCTTCACCGGAGCTGAAGTTTCCACGGGGAGTTTTTCCACTGACAGATTCCCTGCTTTGTTGGTAATAAACTGTTTGCAGCTCGGGAAGCAAAGCCCAGCAGAGCAGCAGGTCTCCCTGCCTGCTGGCCGGGGCAGTGCTCCCTTGTAGACGCTGGCAATTACAAGGAACAGGAGGGCTCTGCCTGGGAGGCCCGGCCAGCTGATATTCACAGATCAATAACTCCACCTGGCTATTTCGCTCCCTCTAAGTCTTAGACGATGGAGTTTATTTAACAGAAGCAGCTGGCTTTCTTTAATATGTGATTTACTGAAATAACTTAAAATGAGGCAAAAGCATAACCCCACCAAACCATGAAATGAAGTTCAGCTTTTATAACACTCTCATAGCTCTTGTGCTCTTAGTTGCAGAAGTGTCAGTCTTTTTGCAGTATATACACGTAACTGCTGGTTGTTATAATTAAGCAATTATATTGAAAATTAGGTGAGGAGAAAACCACATCAGGATTGTCAAGCTGGAACTACCCAGTACTTTGGATTTTCATGTATCTAAAAGTGAGGAGACTGATGGGGCTACTTAGTACAGCAACAGCAGCTTTAACTCCACTCTTTTTGTTTGCACAGCCTGGTACAGATGGTCCTCTGTGAGAAATGCAGCAGTGCCGTGTGTGCTGTGTACCACTGCAAGCATATTTATTCCACCTGTATGGTCCACACCTGGGGCTGTACTGCAGATAAATGTGATGTTCTTCACCTGTGTGAACTCACACAACTCCCTGGTGAAGAGGGAGCCAGGAGCGTTGCCCCTGCAGCAGGGCTGAGATGGGAACACGGTACTAGGATGCTCTGGCCCAGGAGCTCCTTATCAAGCATAAGCTTTCAAACAGTAAAAGTAAGTGATTTTTATCATTTGATCCACACTGCTTACTAAAATGGGCTGTTTCCTTAGACTCCCCAGTATGTTTTTCCCGTGAGTACATACTCAACAAAGCACATGCTTCCATGACTTATGAACCAATCGACTTAGTGCAGAAACCTGCTACCTGCCGGCAGCAGAAGCAGCACAGAACTGAGCAGCCTCAAAAGGCAGAGCAAGGGCAGATTTGTGGCTCAGAAGGACAGAGCTACAGAAGGACACTGTTGCTGTAAGTGTGAGCTGTAGCTTCAGCTCTGCAGTTCCTGCTGTAAGGATACCTGCCCAAAATGCTTCCTTGCTTGAGCACAAGGCAGGGCTTCCCAGTATGTCCTACCCGCTCTGTTAGACTAGTGATAACGCTATCTAATGTTGTAAGGTTAAAAAAGAAAACCAAAACAAGACACCCTTAAACCAGAGTACATTTTCTTTACATGCACTCTGATGGACCTACCTTCCAAGCTGTCAATGAGCTTCTCCCAGTTTCTCAGGAAGACAACCTTGCAAAAGTTGACAGTAACAGGAGAACAGCCTCGCACAGGCCCCAGGAGCGATTGAAGGAGATCTACACCAGTACAGTTGAGGGCAGCAGGTCACGAGATGCCCACTGCCACAAACAAACTTCATCCCCAGAGAGGCAGATGAAGGCTCAAGTTAAAGGTGGTCTCCATGTGCTCTGTGGGAGGAACCTCTCTTTGATCTTGGCAGGGATGTGCCCACGTGACATGGCTGACAGCACAGTTTGTGTCTGGGCTGACAGCACAGTTTGTGTCTGTGCTGACAATTTTACCAGAGTCCATGGCTTGAATGGGACAGGGACTGGAGCTGCTGCTTTGATCCCGCTCAGAGCTGGGGCACATTTGCTGGGAAGTGCTTGCTGCCGGTGCCGAGGGCCCTGTGTGAGTGGGAGCAGCGAGGGGCTGCACCAGGACACACAGCTGCAAGAGGTGCCTTCAACCATCACACACCTGCGGGCTACAGGCGAAATGTAACTTGTTCCACAAGTACCACACGTGGTAACAACCTGTTTAGGAGATGGGCAAAAAGTATAATGAAAGATGTGGACATAGAAAAGAGCACTAGACTCCCAAGAGTGGTGGTGTTTGCTTACATATGTCCACATGGAGGTGGACTGCCTCTGCCATGCCTAACATTTGTTTTTCAGGTCTTGTTCTGCACATTTACATGGTTTGTTGGATTTTTTTTTTTCCTGCACACGCAAGAAGACAGATTGCCAATCAATTGCCCTCCACAGCTGGGGACATTTTTGAGTACACAGTTCTTTTAATGTTTAATTAGGTCTGATAACAGAATAAAATGTTCTTGGCACAGCAGAGTGCCTATAGCTCAAACCTGAGTCATATTTCTCTCCTCACAGGGTGCTCAGCACCCAGCAGTGTAAGGACACCTGTCAGATACCTGTTGTTAGGGTTTTGTCAGCATTTCTGCCATCAACACAAATAATTGTCAGGGAGCTGCAGCTCAGTTGCAAAAAAAACCCCAAAAACAACAACAAAAAAAACAAAACAAAAAAACAACCAAAAAAACCCTGTAGACTACGGTTTAGTATCGGGGGTCTTGGTTCAGTAGCCGTTTTGGGGGGTTGTTTTCCCAGTCTTTCCCGTGAGCACACAGATGTAAATAGCAAACAGCACTGGGGTGTTCGTCACCGATCAACAGATGAAGCTCTTGCAGTTACACACACAGTAGCTGCTTTTTTACACTCCCGTCAACTCACAGATTGCTTTAGGCCACAATATGTTTATCATATGTCTCAGCACTCCCTTTTTTTTTTTTTAAGACTTAATAAATAACTGGCAACAACCCTCAGCTGCCGTGCTACAAACACAAGCCTTTCCAGCGGAAGCACCTGGCCAGCGATGGTGTCTCCGCACAGGTGCGGGGCTACTCCCGAACCCCGGCCCCTCCGCGATGCCGGCGTTTGTGCGGGGAAGCCCTGGCCGGAGGTGGGGTAGAGCCGCCCTTTCCCAACGCGGGACGAGGCCCCGGGTCCCGCCGGAAAGTTCCAGGGAGGGGCGCGGGCGGCGGAGCCCCCCCGGGCCGGGACCCCGAGCGCTCCTGCCCGGGCGCTCCGTGCGCGGCTCCCCGGGGCTGCCCGAGCCCCGCGCGGGGACCCCCGGCGCGGTGACAGCCCCG
>VXAD01010005.1:301982-461977 GCA_013399195.1 Dicrurus megarhynchus | reverse complement strand
GGCGCCGGGCTCGCCCTCGCTAGCCCCCGCTCCAGCCTCTGCGGCCCCGAGGGCCGCGGCTCGGCCGGCGCCGCCGTAGTCAGCCCCCGCTCCAGCATCTCCAGCCAGAGCTCGCGGAGCTCCCGCGGCTCCATGAGCGCCTACCCCGAGCTGCAGCTGCCGTCGCCCCGCTCGTCCCTGCTGGGGCCCGGCCTGCAGGAGGACGGCGCCGTGCCTGAGCTGGGGGACGTGTACCACCGGATCCATGCCCAGTCTCCGCCGCGGCACGACCAGCAGCACCCGGCCGGCGCCCCCGAGCCGCCGCCCTCCTACGCCTACAGCCCGACCAAAGGCTCCGCTTCGGCTCCCAAATTCCAGCTCCCCTACCAGGTGACGCCGTGCCGGGAGAGCGGCCCCAGCCAGGCGGAGAGGCGGCTGGAGGCGCTGACGCTGGAGCTGGAGAAGGAGCTGGAGATGCACATGAAGAAGGAGTACTTCGGTGAGTGGGGCGGGGGGAGCGGGCGGCTGGAGGGCGGCGGTGTGCGGGGCCTTCGGAGCCGGTGGGCTTCGGCCGTGGAGAAGGCGGGCGTGCGATGCCCGGGGCTGCTCTGGACCAGCTGCCTGCTGAAGTCTCACATGGCTACAGACACTGTCTGTTGTCCGAAGCGCTTGCACCATAGTTCACTCCCGGTATGTGAAGTCTCTCCCCTCTCTTCCTAATGCAGTTTGCCGGGATTCGTGATTCTTCCCTTTCCACGTGCGGATGGGAGACTTGTCTGAAGCGTGACAAGAGCTGTTTGTGCAGTCGGGGCTTACAGGGACTCTCGTTTGTCTCCCTTCCTTACGGGCCGCTGAAGCTTCCCGGTTAACCTCCAGCATCCCAGAAGCTGAGGTGTTCGCGATCGTGCTCTCAGTCTGTGGTAACTTGTAGATGATGAGTATGGCTGGTGGAGCAGTTCTTAGTGCCTCATTCGATGAAATCTTTGTGTTGGTTCACAGTACCTGTGGGAGCCCAGCATTGTTGCTGCCCCGCGAGGCCTCGCAGGGTCTGCTCAGCATGTAGGGACATCCCTGGGACCAGAGGGGAGTTTGGAGGAGAGGAGAGCCCTCGGTCCTTGCTGAGGTTAAATCGGCCTGTCGGTCATCTCCTGAATTTTTGTTGCTTCTGTGTGGAAGAAAAGTAACTTCTTGAAGCGCGGATGAGTGCACGTGTTTTATTGCCACACTAGGTAGGATTAGGCTCCCCTGTCTTTCTTAGTTTTACTGGATGGCAAAGGCTAAAAACACCCGTGAAAAGTTGATCCTGGAGCATGCAAATACTGCCCTGGCATCTCCTGCGCTGTGGGCTGCAGATGAGCCGGCAGCTGCCGGACCTGGGCAGCCCTCGGGAGCCGCTCGCTCCTTCCCCGCTTGGGCGAGGAGTGAGGGCTCCCGTGCGGGGATGTCAGAGCTCCCGCAGGGGAGGGAGGAAGAGACCTAGGAAGGTGAGGGGATGTGGATGAGCCAGCCCCATCTGAGGCCTTTCAGGGAATGGTTATCTCCCTGCTTTGTGTGCTGCCGGGCGTGGGGAGAGGCTGCCTGAGGATGGAGACGAGTGTTACCTTGGTCGCTGATTTAATCGCGAGGCTCCGCGTGCTTTTGGGGCAGCGCTGGTGTGCTCTGCAGGGAAGGAAAGAGGTGCAGGGCTCCCTTCATTTGTCTGGGAGAGAGATCCGGGCCGATCAGTGAAGGTAGCTAAGTGAGCAGTAACCTCTCTACCAGGAAAACCTTTCTGTAAACTGCAGTGGCAGAGTTTCTCCAAGTTTTTGGGCCCAGACAAAGGAGGCTGAATGCAGTGCTTACTGCCTTCCTTCATCCGTCTAGGGCCGATAAGAAAGCTGATGGATCACCCACTGCATCTTTTGCGGTGTTGGCACCTGGCACGATGCTCCTCAGCAGCAGAAGGGATCCTGCTGAGGACAGTTGTGGTTCCCTTCCGAGGATCTGCAGAAGCTGGAAGGGGTTTGTAACACGAATTGCGGGAAATGCTACCTTCAAAAGTTCCACGTTATACACTGAGAGACTGAGGAATAATATGTGGCAGTAAGAAACAAGTTATCTGTCCTGAGCCTCTGGGAGGTGTTTCCAGTGGCCTGGGAAAGCTGGGTGTGTGATCAGGGCCTCTGGGAGCAAATGTGGGGAATCTGTGTTGTGGATAGATTTTCTTATTTATTGGAGCTTGGCAGTGTCCCTACTTGCGTGTGTGTTCCTTAGCAGTGTGCTGCAGCAGGCCCCGGACCTGGGGAGATGCACCCAGGGCAGGATGAGCAGTGAGCCTGTGCCTGGAGAGCCTGTGGGCTGCTCTGGAGGCTCGTGCTGGGGCAGCACCAAGGACTGCTACTGTGGCTTCCACCCTGGGAGCGGATGAAACCCAGAAAACTGGGGTGCTTTGAAAGAGAAAGTTCATTTCTGTGAGTTGTTGAGGTTTTGATAAATCCTGGTGGATTTGATCCCATGTTTTTGGTTCAGATGATCTATGTAGGTGAATGCTGAGTTTTGGCTGAGCCACTGCATGAGAGGCTGGCAGGGCTGACCACAGGCTGTTGGGTCAGTGTCAAGGAGAGTGAGAACAGAATAGGGGAAGTCTGGTTTTAGTTCGACTTACCTGAGAGTGTCTTAAACAAGTTAATAAAAGGAAGCAAGGAAAATGAATTGGTTTTCATTGCAGTTTGTACATGCTGCAGCTGTGAAGTCTCTGCTTAGCACTGGTGTCTGTCACACTCCAGAGGCAGTGTGTGATGCCTGTGGAGAGCAGAAGTGTTGAGCCAATAGTTCCAACAAGGTAGAGGGAACAGAGGAGACGGTTTACTGCTTCTTAATTAGATGAGCTTAATTGTCTAGTGAGTAAATGCTGATATGAGGATAGCAGGTATTTACTGTGCTCTGTGTCCTGCCATCATTGTTGTTGTCTGGCCCCCAGACCCCCAGTAAAATTAAAAATTGAAACTGAGGTCAAGCTCTGCTTGGAGGAGAACAGCTCTACCCTGCCTTCATCCTGGTTGTGGGTCAGTTTGTGTGAGTGTTCCCCCAAGGGTGCTGGTGCTGGCAGGCTCTGGCTGCTTTCCCACACCTCTCTGCTCTGCTTCAGGAGGGACCCGTAGTCTGGGGCAGATAAATACCAGATGGAGAAGTGCAGGGTCTGAGCTCCAGAGGGGCTCTGGGGGAGCCAAGCCAAGCGGGGTGCAAGCCCTCAGGTCCAGTGGGCTCACAGCTCTCTGCCTGTGCTGGTCTGCAGGGCCTGAGCAGTGCTGTGCTGGGAGCTTTGCTTCACTGCTTCACCTTCTGCATCCTCATCTTTCTTCTCCCAGGCTTCAGTGCATCTGTAGAGAGAAGGAAGATGCCCTCCTACACTTGGTTTAATCTGAGTAAAGATGCCAGTGCTGCCAGAGGAAGGCTCTGCATCTGCGCAGTCGCACAGGTGAGGGGCGGCACCCTTCCACCCCCAAGTGCTCCCACCAACACCTTGCAGCCACCTGCATTCACTGATCTGGCTAAAACAAAGCCTGCAGAGGAAGAGGGGAGAAGAAGGAGGGTTGTTTGGGGCTGGATTGGTGAGCTGCTCCAATTCATCCTTGTCAAAGAGATGGCTGGAGCTGACCCAAGGCAGAGGGTGCAGACAGAGGGCTCCAGGAAGCCGAGACCCTTCCTTTGGCAGCAGCTGAATTGGGTAAAGCTGTGAGACTTTGTTCCCTTGTAGCTGCTTCCTGTGCATTCCCTGCCCAAAGCTCTTCCTCCTCAGCCCTCTGAGACTCCCTGTCTGTTCCCTGTCAAGGTACTGATGGTTCAGTAAATGTGCTTGGTTTAGTGGCAGATGCTGAGAAGTGAGGTAATAAAAATTACTTTCACTCATTTTCATAACTCTTTTGAGCTGAACGTTGATACAAGGTGAGGTAAAAGTTGTTTCAGGAATGTTTTTTTGAAGTGAATGTTCATCCTGAGGCATCGACAGGACATTTGTGGGTGTTGGGAAGTCATGAGCTCAGGCGCTGTTTTAAATTCTGTTTTCTCTGCAGAATACTTCAGTCTAATGTCTAGGTGTTGGAAAAAAGTGTAAGGCAAAAGTTGGATTTTGGCACACCCGTGCGAGTCACGCGTCCTTGGGGACTGACTGTAAACCTATGGCTTGTCGTCTGCCAGGCAGGGAAATGTCTGTGTTGAACATAATGCTGATTTGGCTGTTATTTTTGAAGCAGATTTTTCTGCTGGTGTGCTCTCAGCAGGGGCAGGAGGGTGTGTGGAGGGGTGCAGGCAGCAGTCCCACGCTGCTGGCAGCCCCTGCTGTGCTGCAGCCATCCCCCAACGAGGGTTCTGCTCATCCTGGCCAGGGTGGTGGGATCCAGCACAAGAAATGACTTAATTCTCATTGTCCTCAGCTAAAGATGCAAGAGGCATCTGGTCTTGGGGAGGTGGGGAGTGAGAACTCCTGCCTGTGCAGTCTAGAGAGACAAGCGAGACTGCACTCCTGCCCTTGTCCTTCAGCTCCCTCTGTGCAGGGAGTGCCCTTTGTGAAGGTGCTTTTGCCATCTCTGCACATCCAGAGCCTTCCCCACCCCTTGCTGCCACCTCAGCCCCACCTCTCTCACAGCTGAGATGCAGAAGGCAGGGAGCTCATACGAGAACAAGCGATCCTGTCACAGAGCTGTCACCTTCCCTGCCCTCCATGGGCATCTTTGTCTTCACCCTGCAGAAAAAGGCCTCTTCCTCGGGACCTGAGCGAGGTTTACTGAGGGAAGCAGGGATGTCTCAGAATAAAACACAAAGTCTGGTCTCTGTTAATAACTCCAGTCCTCTAGCACAGCTTGTGCCTACCCTGGCGAGTAGCCTTGACTTCTGAGAGCTCCTGTCTTTCCAGAAAGCCACCCAGCAGTACCAGCACATGTGTTTTTGGAGCACCACCAAGAAATGCTGCTGATAACGTGGTGTTGAAAAGCCTTTGGCCTGGGAGGTGAGGGAAGACCAGGTGAAGAGAAGAAGTAGATCTCTCGACCCATCCAGGCCCTCTCTGCCCTTTATGTGCGTCGTCATCCATGTAGATCTGGATTTGAGCCCTACAATGTGCTTGTGGATTCAGAGTTGTATGTTTGTGCTTGTTCTGGGTGTGCAGGTTGATGTGATGGAACGGTGTTATGCAAGTGAGATCAAAATTAAGACAGGTAACAGTGGTGAGTCTCTAGGAGCTGTATTGCTTAGAGATGACATTTGAAAATTTGAATGAAATTTAGATGAACTTGCAGTTGGTGACCAGAACACTTGAGAGATTTGCTGTGGAGTTGTTTTCAGTCTTAGGAGTTCCTGAAGATTTCTTTGTAAAATATTAGATCTTTCCTGTTTGCATCAAAGTAGAGGTAACGATTAATACATCGTATTGTTTGGGGGGATAGGCAAAGATTTATTGTCTGGTAATTACTTCTTATTTCCCTTCAGCTCAGCTTAGAAATCAATTCAGTGCTGGTAAGCAGCTGAGATCCTTCAGCATTTGCAGTTGAGGCTGTCCTGGGAAAATTTTGCCTTCAGTAGGCAAAGATCTAAATAGAAATAAACTCGCATGGTGGGGTCTCCTGAAGTGTTCAAGCAGGCCGTGCACCTCAGAGTTCTGGTTTTCTCTAATCTCCCTATTACAGCTGGAAAATAAATGGCTGAAACTGATCTGAGTGGTTGGGCTTTTCTAGCCAAAAAGCAAGAAAGCCCTCAAAAAGGGGTCGGGCAAGGGAGGTGTGTGCTCACGGGGGGAGGGGCAGGAGGAGCTGCAGTGGGAGATGCTGGGGTGCCTGTGAAGGAGCAGCATCCTTGTGGCTCGGCCACCAGGAGCCTGTCCCCTGGATGAGGCAAGAAAATCATGGTAAATGGTGATAAAGTCTGTAGCTGGAGCATCATCCAAAGGGAGGAAGGAGTGGGAAGGTGGGGGGAGAGAAAGTAGAAGGAATTAACATGAAAAAGGCAAGGGATAACACAAGTCTACAGAGCTGGGAAAAAGGAGCCTTGTCTGTGCTATGAGGGATGCTCTTGGGATGGCTTCTTGCAGTCCCTGCTAGCCATGCAGGGCTCCTTGTGACTCTCCCTGAAGGTGGGAAGTGATATAATAACAGCAGGGGAGAGCTGTGGAATATGTGTATTTTTATTTTATTAAGTAATAGATGCATGTAACATGTACAGTTAACATGACATGGGAGTTTGGATGACTCTCACTTAGACAGAAGCCTGTGTTATGAATGGGGACAAATGTTTTCGTGCCTTCAGTTGCAGGAAGCTTGACTGTGGATGGGGTATTGTTTGGTAGCAAATATTTTTTTTGTTTCTTTTTATTCCATATGCTCGTACTCAGTTGTAAAAGCACTGCCTGTAAAAGGGAAAGAAGAAAACCATTCTTCCAAAGAACTGTGTTTGATTAGAGGTACCAAGGTGAGGTTTCCAGTACAGAGGTTTGGGTCTGCAGTTCAAGAGCTGGTGTGGGCATGAGCACTGCTGTGCTGTCACCTGGTTTGTGACCCTTCTCTGCTGCTCCACGGTCTGGGAGATGTTCCTGTGTGTACCCAGTGAGGCTGCACCTGAGCTTTGGAGCCAGGCTGTGCCAGCAGTGTGCCAAGGGGAGGGAAGGTTTGCAGGGGCTGAGGGGAGCCTGTGTTGCAGTTTGGTTTGGAGTGGGAGCGAGAAACACTGAGCAATTCATTGCTTCTGCTCAGCTTTTAGGGCTGCCACAAGCTCCAGGCCAAGGCTGTGTTGCTTTTCTCAAGTATAAAGCCCTCAGAGTCCCAGAAGTACCATCAGGCTTTTAAACATACCCTCCCCCCTTTGCCTACCCTCTCACCCAAAAAAAACCCCATCCCAGACAGCTCTGCTCTCTCAGGTGGGTCAGGGAGACTTCCTGAGCAAGTCTGAAAGTCAGAAATGGTTCTGTAGCAGAGTGGAACTTGTGTTGGCAGCTGTTTCCCTCACCTCAGTGCTGCATCTTCCACAAAGATTTTTGGGTGTGAATGTCCCGTTTGAGGTTCAGTCACTCACTGGGGGTAAATCCCAGTTTAATGACTTTAATGGGTTCAGTGGACACTGGAGTTTGCAGACTAGAAATGCGATCCTGCAGTGAAGGAGCAGGTAACTGTCAAAGCAGGTGTTGTTATAACGTGATTGAAGTTGATTTCTTTCAGTGGAAAACATCCCTGAAGTTGTATCATTTTTACATCTAAAGTGTGTAAATGGTACAAGTTTGTGTGTCACCACTGATGGCTTCATTGGCAGCAGGTCTAGGCTGAAATCCTTAATATCCACAGTTAGTAAACTAGGATGTAAATGTCTCTTAAGCTGTGTGGATATTGGATGCTTAGAAAACACTCTCAAAGGAAGAGAATTTGCCTAACACTAAAGTGATTATTTTTTAAAAATGCTAAAATTAGTATTAAAAAAAGTCCCAAACTTGGCAAAGTCATTGTCAGGTGTATAGCAGGGTTGTTCAGCAGTGGAAAGAAAATAAACTAACAGTGATAAGCCAAATAGTTTTACTAAAATCAGAACATTTGTGCAGACATTTAATAAGCTCTGGGCTTGGCCTTCTACCTTCATCATATGTCCCAAATATCTCAGGACAGCACTTCCCAGCACATTGGCAGAGTCTGGTTGGTTGTGTCCAAAATAATTTTGTATTCTGTGGCTGGAGAAACTGAGTGTCTTGGAGTACGATGTGGTGGTTGATTTTTATGCCCATCCTGGACAAAGTGCCTGTTCTGTGACAGGGATGGGGATGTGTGATATAAAGCAGAACTGAAGCAGCCGGAAGGATGGGATGCAGGAACGTGCATGGTGCCTGTAAGTTTTCTTATGAGCTTAGAAAGGCTCTCTCTTGGGAGAGCTGTGTTCAGCTGCCTGAAAGGTTCAAGTCCTGACAGGACATCGGTACCTGGGGTTGTGATGTGGCATTGCTTGGAGCTGCTCCAGGGGTGTGACAGCTCCTGAGGCTGGCAGCAGGATTCCTGCAGGCTTATTAGCCTCCAGCTCTGAACAAAATTAGCAAATGTGCTGGTGATCAGCCAATAAATGTGGTGTTTGGCTGGGTTTTTATGTGATTTTTCACTGTGCCTCTGTGGGTGCTGTCTCTGGAAGTGGATTTTCTCCCTTTTTTTTCTACGTTGCAGCAGATAGTTCCTTTCTGTGGTGTGTGTTAACTCTTCTTATTAACCTCACTGGGTTGTTTTAGCTCCCTATCAGCACAGCCTTGCTTGTTACTGTGCTGAGACAGAGCACAAAAAAGCGGCCAAGCAAGTCATGTATCTCTTCCAGCTGGAGTATTTCGCATTGTCTGAAACCTCGTTCCTTGTTTTTTGGAGCAGTTTTTACTAAATCTCTAATGTCACATTTGTGTCTTCCAGCAAACTTTTAAGAAAAGGCCTATGACTCATTAAGGAAAAAACCCCAAAACCCCAGAGCACAAACACTCATTTACTGCTCAGCTGAGAACTACCGTGCATATAAAACATGGAAGGGCTTGCACAGGGGGTGAGGATTTATTGCTAGTGACACCTGTTTCCAAATTTGAGGTGCTGGAAAAGTTCTTCCTGGCAGGTTTTGCATGAAAACCTGTGGGCAGTTGGGTTTGAGCCTCTGTTCTGTGTCTCTGGGGCTGGGGTGGGGCATAGGGGCCACTGTCTGAGGGAAGGGGCACCAGTGGCAGCTCCTGGTAGAAAAACCGTGTTGGGCTGGTGGGCTTGGTGCTGCCCTGGGCTCCCTGATCATGGTGCCACATGTGCAGGTGGGCTCAGGGACCCTCTGATGAGCTCCTGGGGGCTGAGCTACCCAGCAGAGAGTTGAGTTCCTCTGGTGCCAGGGAGGAGAAGTCAAACGACTTTGAAAGAGGGATGTGATTGGGTTGGAATAACAGCACCAATACTTAATCATCTCCCCCAAATCCAGCCTTAATTATGAAGTCTATAATTGCAGGCAGCAGCAGTGAAATGCATCTGGTGTCCTGTGAGGGTTAGTGTGTGTTTGGACATGTTGGGAGAAGTGAGGGAAGGCAGTGTGCAAGTGTAAAGAATATCTAATATCATAGGTTGTCCTGAAATAGGGAGTGGATCAAATGGACAACCAGGAGGCATTTAATAGGTTACAAAAGGTCGTGTCTCATTTGTAACGTCGCTCTTCTAAGAATTTGGCTGAACGAGGCTTGTTTCAGTTCAGAATTTGTTGATAGTTTTTGTGAAAAGTAGACGGCTGTGGAAGAACTGCTAGGGACTTTCATTGTTTCCCAGCCATCCAAACATTTATTTAATTGGTGAACTGTTTCACTTCTGACACCTCAGAACTCCTGGAAAGAGAAAACAAGATGTTTTCTTCCTTTAATGTGGTCGCTTGAAAAAATTAGAACATTTCAAAGTTGAAATAAAGAGAAACAAAAAGCCATTCCTAAATGCAGTTTGACAGTTGTGCATGGTCAGATGCTTCAGTTGGCTCGGATCATATTTCCTGTGGTCCGTGGAGAGCCTGTGGCCTCTCCCAGGCATGGGAAATCCCCTTTTCTTCTGGTGGTGATGGCACAAACCTTTCCCCTGTGCTGCAGCTCGTCCCCAGGCGTGCAGGGAACAGGGGGGAAGCTCCCGGGGTGGGAGCTGGGTGGTCCTGCTGCGCTTTCCCGGTCTCACTCTGTGCTGGCACTGCCCCCCAAGGGTCCTGGGGAGCATCAGGTGAGGCCAGTGCTGAGTGGGGTCTGGAGCTGTTGGTGAAACACAGCTCATGCGTGTCCCAAATTTAAATGTGAGTGATCTGAGGCTCCTTTTCGTGTGTGCATGTTGATTGGAAACCTTTGGTAGGAAGGGATTTCTGACCAGGTGGGAGAAGTGTGATAGTGAATGTGATAAACCAAACATGGCCTTGGCTGAAATGAGAAAACCGAGGGCTCTGCTGCTGTGCCTTGGTTCTGTTTTCTTGGCCTTGTGGACATGACATTGCCTTCAGTAGCGTTACAGTTAGAGCAGAATCTTGGTTTTCTATCTTTTGCTGGTGTGAAATTCCTGCTAAATCCATTTGTTTGGGTCAACTACTGAATGACTGGAAAACAGTCGCTGACGGAGTGGTTCTGAGGAAGGGGATAGTGAATAAACTTTGTCACTTACCTGTGGTTTCCCCTGCTCACAGAAGTGTTAACCTGGCCATGTGCTGCTCTCTGCTGCCCTGTCCGTTCTTGTCATTGACATGAAATGCAGCTGTGCTGACCCTTATCCTGGTCTTTGCACATTTAAGAGCCCNAGAGGTATGTCGTGGGTTCCGAAATGCAGCAGGATCAGACCCATTGTCTGAGTGTCTCACCTGTCCCTCTTTATGTCTCACCCATCTCTCCGTAACTGTGCTGGTTCAAAGGGAATGTTGATTTTTGGTTTTGTTTAAAGGAAAAGGGGAGAAGAAGCAAAAGATACTGGAGTGCAATATCAGCTAAGACAAAACAACTGTATAGTAGGCAGTGGAAAGAGCTGGAATTGGTAAAATCTTGGATTCTCCATGTTTCTCTGTGTTGTGGCAGTTGCTCTTAACCTTGAGCTCCCAAGTGTAGGCGGGGCAAACAGGCAATTCCTCAGGGAACAAGGCAGAAGTTTTGATGAATGGTAATAACTGTTGCAGCTCTTTTTTTTTTTTTTTTTTTTGGTATTTGCCAGGCAGTTACGTGAAAATTCTCTGCAGTTGGTGGGTTGCCCGTTTTTAATCAAAGCCATGTTTTCCCGATCTAAACACTCAATAGAAAACAGACCTGCACACCAATCAAGTGTGTTAGGGCCCAGAGTCTGAGCTGGTTTCAGAAATAAGCATGTAATTTTTTGAAGCGTAGGTCAGTAGCTGGTTGTCTTGGAAAGTCTCTTGTCTTGTTGTACCTGTTCCTGGCTAGAGCAGGGCTGGGCCCCTGCAGTGCAGCCCTGCAAAGCAAGTGATGCACTTGCTCTGCTGGAAAACCCCCCATGACCTGGGTGCAGACCTTAGTGGCTCACCTCAGGAGGGGGAAAGCCCTCAAGACATCCCAAAATAAAATTCATGCAAGGTATTTACCAGTACAGTTTTATTTAGAAGGTGGAACACATCTGATAAATTCAGTGGTGTCTCATGAATGACAGTCCTGTTTGGGTCCTGGGGGCATGACTGACTTGTTTCTGACAGCTGGGAGTCATCTCTAGTTGTTTCTATTACACCACGGGAATCAGGGAATAGGTAATTTCACAGCAGTGTTTTTCCCTGGCTGTATTTCTCTGCTTGGCCTGGCCAGCAGCCCCTGCACCCCCCATGGAATGGGCAGCTGTGTCACTGCTTTGTGCTGGGGCTGTAAAAGCCACGTGCTGTTGGTCTGGGAACCTGGGGTCCTGAGAGATAAACACCAAGTTCCTGCAAATTGGGATACGAGTGAGCATGAGCAGGGGGAGTCAGTGGTGTGGGACAGGGCTGTGATGCTGTGTCCTGCTGACCTCCTTCAGCTGGTACAAAGTCACTTCTGGGCACACAGCTCCCAGCTGCTTTCGCTCGCAGGGCAGGGGTGGAAGGTGGGTGTGATGGGATAGAGGCTGTGTCCGGATGTGAGCTGTGCATCCTCTGCTTTTCTTCTCCTTGTTCTCTTCTGCCCAGAGCAGGGGTCCTTAAAGGGATAAAGAGCTAAGCCTGGAGAGGATGTACAGCACAGTTGCAAGCACAGACAGGGGTGATGCACATGACCTGCAGCTGGTTCTAGAGATTACCCTGATGCTGTGGGAGGTGCTGGGGCTCTGAGGACTCTTGCCATTTTCTTCCTTTGGTTGCTTTTTTTTTTTTTTTTTTTTTGCAAAATAATAGGTCCAGCTTACTCATACTGTCCTGGTTTGACACTGGCCCAATGCCAGGCACCCACGAGAGTCCCTCATTCACCCTCCCCTGTCACAGCTGGGCAGAGGAGAGGGGAAAAAATGAATGAAGGGTTCATGAGTTGAGATAAGGACCGGGAGAAAACACTCCAAGGGCAAAACAGGCTCAGCTTAGAGGTACAAAGTGAATTTTATTACTAACGAAGTCAGAGGAGGATAATGAGAAGTAAAATAAGCCCTTGAAACACCTTTTCTTCCCCCAGCCCTCCCTCCTTCCCACCGACAGCGCAGGGAGACAGGGCACAGGGGTTTTGGTCAGTTCATCACCCAAGATCTTCCACTGCTCAGGGAGAGGAATCCTTCCCCTGCCGCACTGTGGGGTCCCTCCCACAGGAGACAGTTCTCCGTGAACTTCTTCATCAGGGCTCCAGTCCCACGGGCAGCCAGCCCTCCCAAAACTGTGGGTCCCTCTTCCACAGGGTGCTCTCTTCCAAGGCCAGGCTGCTCCAGCCAGGAAGCAGGGAGCTTCCTCTCTCTGCACCGGGTCTCCCACTGGATCACAGCCTCCTCCAGGCATCCACCCGCTCCGGCGTGGGCACCTGCCCCAGGGGCTGTGAGTGGATCTCTGCATCCCTGTGGATCCATGTACTGTGGGTGGATCTCTGCATCCCCGTGGATCCCTGGGGGCTGTGGGTGGATTTCTGCATCCCCAGGGGCTGCAGGGGCTGTGGGTGGATCTCTGCATCCCCTGTGGATCCCCAGGGGCTGCAGGGGCACAGCTGCTCCACCATGGTCACCACCATGGCCTGCAGAGGAATCTTGGCTCCAGCACCTGGAGCACCTCCTGCCCCTCCTTCTGCACTGACTTTGGTGTCTCCATGTTGTTCCCCTCACATGTTCTCACCTCCTCCTCTTCTCTGGCTGGAATGAACAGTGCCCCTCTTTGTTTTCATTCTCAAATCCGTTATCACAGAGGCATTACCATCATCTCTCACTGGCCCAGCCTTGGCCATTGCCGTGTCCACCTTCAGAGCCATCAGGGATTGACTCCGCTGGACATGGTGGAAGCTCCCAGCAGCTTCTCACAGAAGCCACCTCTGTGGGCCCCCTGCTACCAAAAACCAGCCCGTGCAAAACCAACACATGTACTTAAAGTCTTTTTATGAAATTTTGGCAGTCATTAGGTGCTGGTCTCAGATGCTGCTTTACAGTTAGAAAAAATCTTGTTTAGCTTTGCCTGGGGAGAGAATCTCCCAGTCTTTCCGCGTGTTGGTTTTGAGGGAGACGTTCCTGTGCGAGGGTGGTGACAGTGACGGTGCTGGGAGGCGTTGCCTGCTCATGGAGAGTGGTGCAGGACTTTTGGCAGCCACACCAGCAGCACCTGCAATTGGTCACTGCCCAGTTCAGAGAGAGGGAGGAAATCCACGGCAGGTTTGGGCCCGGGGCTTTGGGTGCAGCACAGACAAGGTTTGCCCCTTGCAGGAGTTTCTGGCAGAGTGGGGATGTGGCAATTCACTCACCAAATCCCACACTGCCTGAGAGCCATGGGGCCATTCCACGTGGGGCAGAATGACTCTGGAGTGCCAGAGCACACCTTTTAAGAAAGCAAACCCAAAAAACCTCCCTGACCTATTATGGAAATGTAAAAAGAGAAGGGATAGCTTGGGTTAGGCTGAAACAGCCTTGTGTGCTGTGTAAGAGCAAACTGATGTTAAGTCTTTTGGGAAAAGGCTTTCTCAGCCCTTCTTTCACACCTGGGAGGAATCCAGGCCAGTGAGGAACCAGCCCAGAGAGAGGTGATTGAGGCCGCCCCAAAGAAAGCACTTTGAAGTTGTGCCAAATGCAGACTTGCAAATCAGCTTCCTGGTGTGCCAAGTGTGTGAAGCTCTGCTTTTCCCTGCTTCCCACCTCCGGGCGCTTTGCCTGCCGCAGGGGTGGCGGGAGGGATGCAGGCAGGAGCAGGGAGCAGCTCAAACCCCTGTGGCCGCAGCGGTGGCCTGGCTCTGGCTGGACACCACATCTCGCTTGGTCTGTCTGATTTGCTTCTGTAGCTCGTGAAAGGGGAAAAAACAAACCCACAAAACAAAACACCCACGCTCCTGAGGCTGAAGGACAAATCCTGGACTCCTTTGTGGCAGAACTTCCTTTGAAGGGACTGGGTGTTTTACTTGGTTGGACTGGCAGAATTGGGAACCCCGGTGTTAGAGTATTGTAAGGTCAGAAAAATAGTGCATTTCAGGGTTGGGGGGAAGGATTTTGTTTTGTTTTTCTGATGAAGTACCCCTTGAATGATGAGCATTGACTTAGAGCTCTTCTGTTCCCAGCTGGGTCAATGCCTGCATGGGGAATTTCTAGCCCTGCTCCAGGTGTCACTGCCTCCAGCTCTCAGCTCACATCATTGGTTAAGGATGACGTGCACTGGCTGATCCCAATGGTCGGAGTTCCTCTCTTCCCCTCTTTTGGGTGGGGTTGTGCCTGCTTTGACTCCTGTTCCCTCTCAACACCCAAGTGCAAGGTCTGTGTGTGCTTGTTCAGAGGCCACGGCTTCTCCAAGGACTTGGCTGCTCTGGTCCTCAAGGTTGCTGTGAATTTTGTTGTGATATCTAAAAGCAGAGAGGAAGAGATGTGCAGTGTGTGTGTGGAAACATCTCTTCAGAGGGTCAGGTCACTGTGGGGGTGCCCACTGTGGCTGGGTGGCTCACCGGTGAGTGGGTTTGGGGAGCTTCTGGCTTAATGTTCACATACCATGTGGAAAAGGCAAGAGAGAACTTTGATTTAAAAAAAAAGGAGGGAGGCTGCTGAGAGTTCTGGCAGAGACATGGTAATAGTTGCTTAAGTTTCTGAGAAATACATTATTTCACCTTTATTATGAAGCTTATGCCTATTTGCATTCCCCTAAGTGTTTTCTGGGCTTTTGCCATTTCAAGGCAATGTTTGTTGGTCCAGAACTGCCAGCACCAGGGCTGAGCTGAAAGTGGTACAAATGCACTTTGTTTTTAATTTGAGCTATTTTCATTTGGACCAGGGAACCAAATTATAGGGGCACTGTGGGGGAATGTTAGGTCATGACTTCAATTTTGCTTGTACTCATTGTAAATTTGATTGGGAGTGCAACCAAAATGCAGTGAGATGAATGAGAGTGTGCCCTACTCAAGGGACAAGAGCTGCATGCCCGGGTGACAACGATGTGTAAAAAATCTCCCTAAAGAGTGGACATTAATTCTTGTTTCGAAGGAAGATCTGGGAGCTGGGTGTGCTGCTGGTGCAGGCCCAGTTGTGCATGCATCGTTTCCTGCTGGAACACTACTGTTCCTAAAAAAATAGCTACCAGCCAGAAAAAGTGTCCAGTAAGCCTGCAAATAAATTGTTGTTTGAATTTTTTGGACCATGCAGTTTCTCACCAAGCAGTTGACTTAAGACAACAAAGTAAGTGTTGTCTCGGGGTCTAAATTAGGGTAAGACTGACTCAAGGTCAAGTGTGACCACTGGGGAACAAACAGTTGCATGTTTGTGCTCATCCTGCAGCCCAGGGCAGGGCACAAACTTGGAAGCACAAAGGGGAGGGAAGAAATGAGATAAGGTTGTTCTGTGCAGGCTGGAGTGTAGAGATCAGAACAGATGACAATCCACATGTTTAGTCCTAAACAGGAATAAAATAGTTCAGATTTTCTTCTCTCAAAGAGCTCCCTAACCAGGTCATGAAGAAACAGTGGCAAGTGTGCAGGGGAAGAAGAGTTTGGAGCCTGGGGGACAGCCAGTATTTCAGGTCTGAGCTGAAGGTCCTTCTGCTGTCAGCAGATGCTGAGCTATTGCCCTCCCCAGCAGGTGAAGGGCTGAGGTGCTGGCTGGGATTTCAGCCTGGCCCTGCAGAGGACACGGCTCCGTCAGGGTGCTCGGCTGCTGGTTCGGGGAAGGACGCAGAAAGGGATGCGTGTTCCTCCTTGCACAGCCATTCCTGCCAGCCTGAGTCATTGACTCCGCTGCAGGATGAGAGCTGTGGCTCCACCAGCTGAAAACCATCAGGGAACAACTATTTTTAGTGATCTCTTAGGGTTTTGGGTTTTTTTTTTTGCTTTGCTTGAAGAAACATCTCTCTCGCTGTGGTGGAAGACAACCAGAGAAGACACTTTGTGACTGGTACTAGAGTGAAGCATGATCTGTTTTAATTGAGGATCAACAATGATTCCTTCTCTAAAAGGGACAGTGAGCTCCTCTGCAGAAATGATAAAATCCTTCGTCTGTCAAAGGCACCAGTGGGAGAAGCAAGGGATGTGCAGCTCAGTACCAACTCTGTACTTCGCTCTTAACCTTACAGAGAAAGCACAGTAGAGAGTTTCATCACTGATTTGGTAAAAGCCACCCTTATTTTCATGGATATAATTACAGAAGAGGTTACATTCATCTGCAAACAAAGGCTCTAGTATTTTTTTTTTAAAAAGCAGAAATAAATTTAAAACCCCCAACAACTAAACTAATTCTTTTAGCTGGTTTTCAGAAGATAAGTTTTGGGGGTTGTGTTAGTTGCTTTGTTGGGGTTTGTTTCAAGGGAGCATTGAGGGACCTATTTCTTGGTGAATACAGTGAAAGGAGAGATTCCAAAAGGGCTTTTGTGCAATTAAGGGAATGTTTGCATTAGGTTGTGCTGCAGTGATTTAACACATGAGAAGGAAAAATCCCAACTGAGTGATTTACACACTGATCTCAAATGTTTTGATCAAAGGTCAGACTCAGAAATGCATTTATGCTTATTTTTAAGTCCAGAGAGAATCCAGTGGGGAGTTTAATCTCTAAATAGGCACCTAATGTGTAAATATTCACAGGTAGCTCTTTACTTAGCCATGTCATTTTGCTGTGAATTTAGACAGGGCGAGATTTACTTGGAAGCTTAAGTCCAGACTCCATCAGTACCTTCATTAGGGGAGAGCATTTCTGTAGACTGAACTGACTTTGAATATTTCATGTATAAATTCTGTACTTTACTGGCTTACCAGAGTTCTAAAGTAGGTAGGGAGAAGTGAAAAGGGGTCAGGAAAACTGATTGATTTTTCAAGGATTGCAGTCTCCAGGGGTGGGAGCAGGGACAGGTGACCTGGGGGGAATACAGAAACACTGCCAGAGGGAGTACACATGGGTGGGGTCAGGAGACACAAGGCTGGTCTAGAGCTGGCCCTGGTGAAAGACAGGGAAGTCAAGAAGTGCTTCTGCAGATATGTGAGTGAAAGGAAGACCAGGGAAAACGTGGAGCAGGGGTGCTGGGTTGGCCTTGTGTGATGAAAAGCCTGGGGATTTAGGGGAGAGCAGTGGTGCTTGATCTCAGCTTCAGTAAAGCTTTTGGTGCTGTCACCTGTGACATCCCTCTGGGCAAACTGGTGAAGTACAGGCTGTGAGATGGACTGAGAACTGGCTGAGCTCAGGTGTGACCAGCAGGATGAGACTGAGTTGGAGCCAGTCACTGGTGGTGCTCCTCAGAAGTCCGTGCTGGAGCCAGTTCTGGTAGTGTTTGACATCTTCATTAATGACGGGGGTGATGGGACAGAGTACCAGCCTGTGGATTGTACCACCATGGGAGGATTGATGGACTGGATGGATGTGGTGGTGCTCAGCAGGACCCTGACAGGCTCCAGGAATGTGGGAATGGGAACCTCGTGAAATTCAACTCAGGGAAAAGCCAAGTCCTGCACCTGGGGAGCCACAGCCTCCATCCAGTGCTGGGAGCTGCGAGCCCACTGGCTGGAAGCAGCTCTACAGAAAGGCCCTCTGGGGTCCAGGGTGTGCATTTGGCAGAGGAAACCAACAGCAGCTTGAGCTGGAGTTCAGGCTGACCGTCCTGGATCATGGGGACACTGAAGCTAGTTGCGTGTCCTGGGTGCTCACCTTGGATGCTGGGTGCCCACGTGCTTGGTCCAGCCTCAGCATCTGGGCAGTCTGCCCACAAAAGCTGTGTCTGAACCAGGGGCTGGGAGTGGGGTGTGTCAGCTTCTGGTGTGGTGTCCTGGGTGGGAGTCACTCCAGCTCCCACCCAGTGCGCGCGTGGAGGGTCCCTCTGTGTGCTGGGAGCCTGTGGGGAGCTCGGGTCTCATCCAGGCTTCCCAAAGGCAGCCCCTCCGGTGCCCACTTCTCAGGTGGATCCCCTGAAACCTAAAAGGGCACCAAAGGACTACCACATAGTTCATAATCAGATGTGAATTATCTTTTATGGCTTTTGCCATGATCCTAATCTGAACCTCTGTTAGCAGTAGGGAAAATACCGCTGGCATGGCACATGAGGTGTCCACGGGGCTCTCCAAGGATGGGTGCACAGGCAGCAGTTGAGGTGGAAAGGGTTGCCTCTCTTTATCACTTCTCTGTTTTGTTGAGTGTTTTAATTAAAACCAGATAGAGGAAAATTTCTCACGCTGTTTCCAGTTTTTAGTGGTTTCACCTGCTGTTGAAAATTGCATCAAGACATAACAGTAGAGGGATGATGTAAAGAGGAATGAATGCTCCTTTTAGTGGCTATGAAGAAAGGCTTCTCATATCAGTTCAGTGTTGACCTATAATTATGGAAAGATTACAGATTTCTGTTATTTTTTAGCCAGTCCTCTAGCACATAAATTAATTAACATTTCACCACTTCATGTAAGCTTTCAAAATGGAGAAGGGAGGTTTGGCTGATGAAATTCATAAGATCACATTTATTTGGAGATGTTTACTGTAACTAACAAAGTGAAAAATTACCTTCCTAACCCTTTTCTATCTGCTCATTCTTTCCCTGGTTATACAGTTCTTGAGGAGGTGTTTTTTGCTGTTTCTAGACAGATTTTTAAAGAATAATTTTACCAGGGGAGTTTGCTCTTCAACCGTGCTTTAGTTGTATTTTTGTAAGAGTTGCTAGGAATTTAGCCACAACCCCTTTGCTGTCTTATGACTGTGGGTGGTGGGGCTGATGAATTACTCACTAAATAAGAGATGTTTGGGTGGTGAGGTGTCAGGAGTGGGAGAGAAGAGCATCTTGTGTCTTGTTCCTCACTTTGACTTGAGTCTGGCATCCAGCTTATACCAAACAGAGTCCATCTTCCAAAAATCATCCTAAGAAGAGGAAGCCTGGCTGTCTCGGCGTGGAGATGGTGAGTGGGGTGAGCGTGGAGAAGGCACCCAGGGTAGTTCTGGGGCCAGGTCTCCCTGGTGTGTGGCTGGGTGCCGCAGTGCTGCGTGGCTGCTGTTTTCCAAAGACAAAACTTGTTGGGCACCAGTGCCAGCACTGTGCACAGGGATCATGAGCTGAGTTAAATCCTTTCCCCCTCAAGCAAATTGCTCTTTGACAGGAGCTGTTGAGGCCAGGGGTGTTTCCCTGTTCACTTCTCAGTGCCAAGGGCTCTTGCAGGACACGTGTTCTTTACTAGCAACAGCTCAGCGCTGCAGCTGGGCGGCTGCAGGTTCCTCTGTAGGGGTTGTGGGCCAAGGCTGTGGCTGCAGGTGCAGTGGGCAGGTTGTGAAAGGAGCTGATGATGCCAAAACCCTGTTACAGGTGGGGGTTGCCTTTGTGCCAGGTCCTTTCCGAGCTAAGTCAGTGTTTTGGACGTTCCCTCGGTGCCCAGGTTTTGCAGAGCAGCCAGGCACTTGTGTCACTGCTCTGTCTGAACAGAAAAGGTGGGTGGCACAACAACCCCGTGCTTTTAGACAGAGTCTGCCTGCTCTGGCTGCTGGTTTGTCACCCTCTGGGGGACAGCTCATAACTGAGGGCATAAGCAGAGCCAACATGTGCTTCTTGGTTGGGTGCTGTGACCACACCCATTTCACACTTTTTTCTTTGGAGAAAATTAGCACTACAGGTTTTTCTTTTTTTCTTTTCTTTTTCTTCCAATTTCTGCCTTTTAATACCCACTTTGCTCCCATTTCTTGTCGAGATGACAGTCTAGGTCAAAGTAGGGGAGAGGGATGGTCCTGAGAGTAGTATTTGTGCCTTTCTGGATCATTCATTGATACTATTTGGATGTGGATCAAGTGTGTGTTCCCATTTGTGTCGAATTAGCCAGACAGACCACATACCCTGGAGTTCATTCCAGCTGCTGGAGAGCAGACTGTTACCTGATCCAGGACTGACAATACCTGATCCAGCAGAAAGTCAAAGCAGTCCAGACAAAAGATACCTGACCCAGCAGAAATCCCACCAACATCAAGTTAACTATCAGTGCTTTACACTGTGTGGCATCTTTTTATATGGTGTTAAGAGCTGTAAAGCTGGATTTATTCAGGTGTTGGGACATGGCCTCCTGTGCTGCTGCCCATGTCAGTGGAAGGTTCAGTGTCAGTCAGAGTGAGACCTGTCCACTCCTGCAGCTCTGGGTGGTGCTGGGAGGATCAAGTCCCTGAAGGTGAGAATGGAGCTCAGGTCCTCTCGTGGTTATGGGAAGCTCAGAGTTGCCTTCTTGCAGGAATCACTGTAGTCAGGAGTCTGACAAAAGCCTGGAGCAACCCCTTGCCCACCTTAGGTCTGCCCTGGAGAGCAGCTGAACGCATGGGCAGTGTGCTGATTTTCTAACTTCTCCTTTTTCCCCCCAGTTGGATTCAGAGGCAGGAAATGAGCCTACATCGACAGCGTTTAGTGTTGCTGTTTCCCAAAGGTAGAGGAGGCAAAATTAGAATATCCTGTTTACATGTTGTTGGAGCTGTATTTGACCAGCTGTCCCAAGGGCTTTCAATTTGCTAGATCAGGACAGGCTTTTCTTACAGTCTGAGCATCTTCCTGTCTGAGTGGAGTGGAGGAGTGTGGCTGTTTGCACTGAGCACCTCCCTGGGCCGAGCCTTACAGCTGCAGAGGAGACAGCTTTTCACTGATAGCTGAGGCCTGCCAGTACTTCAGAACTGAAGTCCTTCATGGCTAAAGGTGGGAGAAACCTATGGCAAATTACTTTCTGAAATGGTTGTTCCTGTGCCTTACAGGAAGGTGCATTCCTCCTCCTGGTGTTCTCAAAGCATCCTTGAGTCACTGGACTTGAAGTGACTGAAAAAAAAACTCCTTCAGAGGGTTGAGGTGACAGATTTTTAAGGCACTTCCAGCTTTTCTTACATGAATAGTTCAGTCTTTCTAAATATTAGCTTGGTATCATACCTACCTATATGCATGTTTGTGTTAAAGCAAACCTATTTTATGCTTCTGGGAATGCTAAAGAACCTCCCTGGGGCAGGTGAGAACTATGGAGAGGCGTCAGCACCTTTGCTGAGTGGGTGCTGGGGCTGTGGTGTCCGTGTAGGGCTGGGAACTGCTTGTGGAAGGAGCTGCTGAGTTGGTAACCAAATGTGGTTACGTAATTCCGTGCCTTTTCCAGACTGTCGTGCTCGTGCTGGAAATAGACCGTTATCTAAGAAAATAGGAAAGTGCACCTGGAAACTTTTAGACTGGTCTCCTTGTTTAATCATGAACCCATTTTAAATATGTCAGGGAAGGCAGCTGTAATATATGACCTTTTTCTGCCATATATTAGAGTGGTGACTCATAGGTGCGATGTCAGGAGAATGTAATGAAAAGTCTCTCCAGCTTGACGTCTGTGCAGCTCTGTTTGCAGCTCTGACATGCTGTGGAGTTCAGGGTATTTGGGCTGCATCGTTGGTGCTTTCAGTATCACTGTTGTTACCTGGTTGCACAGATTTTTGTAAGCTGAAGTATTTAAATCGATTCTGTCTTTTCCGTGTCATCTCAGAAGGTTTTTTCTCTGAAGACCACAGAGGTATCAGTGACTCAAATTTACTATAGAAAAGAGCCAAGACAGAAACTAAAGGTAACTAAGAACATCAAAACTGGAAAATGGAGCTGGTACAGTAAGTTTTCTGACTGGTTCTGTACTGTGAACACTGTCACTTATATAGAAAAAATCTGTGATGTGTACATAAATATGCTATTGTTAATGTGTGGCATCAGCAGAAAGGAAAGATGATAGCAATATGAGCTTTAAATATTCAGTTTATTGTTTATTTGCTATAATAAAACTGTCTCAACCTCTGTAAAGCTGTCACTGGAAAATAAAACTTAATAGGAGCTTAAATAAAACACAGAATGTCTACTGTTTGACCTGCATTGTGCCAGAGTCTGAAGTAATGACATGGGCAAACATCTTGCCCCAGAGCTCAGGTGATCTCCGGCTGGTATAACCAGCAACTGGTCTAAATTGCAATTATTCGTGCTAATTAAAAAACAAGTCAATTTTTTGGGAAAATCTCCTCCGTCACCCTCTGTGAACTGCCTCTTCTTCTGCTGCCCATTACACTGGGATGTGTGGTGGTGTGAAGGTCTGCCCTCTTCCTCAGTTTGAGCACAGAGCTGGGCTGAATGCCTCTGGTGCTTCACCCCAGCTCCCCATGGGGGCATTTGCCCAGGAGCACCGTGGAGCTTGGGGTGTTGGGAGCAGGAGCTGCAGGAGCTGCAGGAGCATCGCTCCGTTCCTGTGCGTGTGCTGGGCTCACCCCACACTCTGCCTGCAGTGCTGTGTCCTCCTCTGCCAGCAGCTGCACAAGCTCCTGGTTTTGGCCCTGGCCTATCCTCCCCTGCTTGCTGCTCCACTCTGCTAGGAATTCAGCACTCCTCGTTTGGCTGAGTTATAAATGGGATTGCACTCACTGTGCCCCAGGCAAAATAAGCGTGGTTTGTGCTGAAGGGCTTTGTTGACCTGGTCCCTTTGGCCTGGAGGAGGGCTCCTGTCCACAGCAAGACACTCAGGTATTCAGCAGTGGAGGGGCAGTAGAAAAGGGATTTACAGTTATTCATACCCAGTGGTATTCATACAGTTATTCATACAGTTATTCATACCCAGTGGTGCTCTCCTTTACCACCCCAGCTGTCTGTGTCTCCTGGCTTTGATAATTCCAGTCATCACCAGGTACTTTTAGAAACAGGATTTTTTTCACTGTTTTTGGTTAATACTTTGGTTGCTAAAGTTATTTGCACATCCCCTTGTGCTGTGGTTGTCAATGTGAGCGTGAGCCTTGAGCAGTCAGCTGAGCTCTGAATCCCAGACAAAGCAACCCAAAGTGGCGCAACCACACGAGCTCCTCCGTCTTCCACTTCACTGCCTCAGTGGCAGAAGATTTTTCTCTAAATGACACGTAAGAAGTATAAATCACCCTGGAACTGCCATGCACTAACTCAAGACACAGAGAAATAAATGGATATTTGTAAAGCAAGCGTCAGTGTAACTAAAGCAGTGCAGGAACAATGGGGCTGTGCTCGGCCTGGTGCCGTCGGGAGGCTCCGGGCAGCTCTGCGGAGCGCCCGGCCTGGCCCGGGCAGCGTGAATCCTGCAGATAGTGTCAGTAATTTCATGCTTCAGAGCAGTAATTTCACGTACTGTATGAGGCAATAAGCATTTGCTGTGCTGGCTTTGGGCTTTCACTGTGCGACAGGGTGGATCTTCTTCAGCAGTGACAAAAGCCTTCCAGCTTCCAGCAGCTGCTGATCAGAGCTGGTGTGGGCTCCCATGGCACCTCCACTCTGCAGTGCTGGTCTGGAGCTGGTTTAGTTCACCAGCACCGACGTGCCCTGGCCTCAGAGCTGCTAAACAGGGAGATGGGGAGGGCGGCGTTTGCGAATTGTTTCTGTGGCCTTCTGTTCCCGAACACTTGCCCATCACCTCACCCTGCATTTGAAACCCCAGAAGGTTAAGGACGAAGCAGGACAGCGTGTACAGCTGCTTTCAGAGCAAGCAGGATTGGGCTGAGTCGTGCTGGCAGCGCCGATCCCTCGGGCAGGTAGAGCTTGGCTCCTGTGCTCTGATCAGCGCTGTCATTCCTGGAACTGGTCCCAGTGCCTTCCTTTGTGGCCATGACCTCTCCCAGCAGCTTTGTCCTACGCAAGCCTTGTTAAGCAACAGGCAGAGTGGAGGTAATGAAAGTCATTCCAGAACCTAGAGCATTGCTTCTGCAAAACTTCCAGTGAATGTGAACTTTGCTGCGTTTGTAACCAAACATAAATTAATCTCAAATTTTGATTTTTCTGAGTAAAGTTCTGCACACACTTCCCTCCTGTGTGTTAATTGAGTAAAGCCTCCTGTAGCAGGCAGGCACTGAAGTGATGGAGATCTGTTTAAGTCAGCAGATGCATATCTCAAGGGCCTAAGTAGTTTATTGTTTATTCCTTGAGAAGGAAAGCAAGGTCGGGGGCAATCTCAACAAGGTTTAACAGTGACAAGAAGTAGTTTCCCGGTCCACAGGCTGCTTCTCGCCTTGCTTTGCTTAAGCTGTGCTTTGTGTTAGGTGTTGTGGCCCATGTTGCTCCAGTTTAGTGTACTCCAGCACAGTCGGTGCAGGGAGCACGGGGGGACTTCCAGGCTGGAGTAGGAGTTGTGTTGCCAGATGGAGTCAGCTCCCTCCTGGCTCTTGGGTGTTGGGGTGCCAGCTGTGGATGGGCTGGGGCTTGGCAGGGGAGCCTAAAACATTTACTTGAGCTTTTCTCACTTTTCTTAGCCTGTAATTTTCAACCTTAATTCAAGTCGTGGTGTCTTTCCTGGAGCAGAGGCAGTGCTGGTAGGTTAGCCAGGCAGTCCCTCCGTCATTCCCATCACAGGATGTTGCTGCTGAGCATGTCCAGGTTGTATTTATTTATAACTTGTATGTACCAGATTTCGTTTCGTGTTAGATATTGAATCCTTGGTACATTTGCAAGGTGTCTGCCAGGTAACAGATGAAAGCCCTGCAGTGAGAGCTACCCATGGTGGTGAGGGCTGGGAGGGTTCCCTGGGCTGCCCTGCCTGGCTCTGCCCTGTGCAGGTGCCTGGTGTTTTCTGTCTGTGCCTGACTGAGGGATGACGTGCGTGTCAGAAGATCCCTCCTCCTCTGGTTGTTGGAAGGAGCATTTTTCTCCCCTGAAGTCACCTCTGTGACCCGAGTTGCCAAAGCCCAGGACGTGCACGGGAGCTGCCGGGAGCTTAGCAGGTACTGCAGCAGCAGTGGCACAGCTGCCTGGGCTCAGGGCAGCTCTGGAGCTTCACTGTTTACCTGGCTCCTTAGCAGAATACATTTCACAGGTAGTGGCAACGCCCTGTGTGAGATCACTGGCTGCAGGCAGCGTGGGAACACCTCCCCTGGCCAGGGGCTCCTGGTCTGGCGCAGCCCCTCCACAGCCCTCTGCTCCTGTAGCTCTTGCTGCAGTTTGGCTTCTTGTTTGGAGCTGAGGCTTCCCTCCTCGTTTGTTCTCCTTGCTCCATGGCAGTAGGTTTCCATCTCCCTGCCCCTGTGCCATGGAAAGGCTGCAGGTGTGGAATATTTTGTTTGAGGCTTATGTAGAGATGGTCTTTTCCTGTCTGAGAGAAGAAAAGGGAATTTTGCAGTGGCCCAGTGTGACGTTCATCCGCCCTTCTCCCAGAACTGCAGAGGCAGGGAGGGAGTCATCTGTGCCATGTGTTAGTTGTTAATTTTAGCTTTACCATAACTCTTGATGACAGGGCTTGGTTGTTTCCTACTGTAGGCAGCGTGTAGCAGTTATCCTGGAGGTACGGTGTGGCTGTACGACAGTAAAGCTGCAGCTCATCCCTGAGCCGTGGTGCTCTGGCTGTGGTAGCTGGATTCTCCCAGCTCTCACAGCTGCTGCCTGCTGGAGCTGACAGGCCACATGTACCATTTTTCTTCTATTTGTGCTAAACCTTTGCTATCAGGTTACAAAAGGATGGCATTAGGTACAGGCTGCATTCAACATGTGTCTGAGGACGAAGCTTGGCCAAAAGGTGGTTAAATATCTGCTATGATATGCACTGCCCTTAACAGCCCTTTTCCTAATTCTGGCTGCCTGGCGAAGTCTGTATGAAGTAGCAGCCTGTACTGGCATGGCCAAAAGAGCATTCCAGGATTTGATGTACAGGTCCCAAACCGAACTTCTTGTAATGCACAGGCTACTACAGGGAACCCTTCCAAGTACAAGCAGGCTGAAAAATTCTATAGTTTCAATATCTTCTTCAGGCTGTTGCTGATACCTTTGCTAATTATAATGGTCTCAAGTTTTGAGCAAAGTCACTGAGCACATCAGAAAATACCTGTCTGCTCCTTTGCTGGTGCTGATATTCGTGTTTGCTGATGTGTGAGTTACCCAGAGAGCATCGTGCCTCTGACGGCTCTGTTGCCATGCAGTGCTGGAGGCGCCCCTGGCTTGTGTCCAGAGATGATGTTCTCACTGACCTGGTCAGGCTCAGTGTAGTGGACTGGTTAAAGGTGTGGGGAGCACTGGCCACGTGCTGGAGTCCAGCAGGGAGTCTCTGGGAGCTCCTTCTCTTTCTAGTACCATTTTTGTTGGTGGTCTTTTGCCATGATCCGCAGAGTGTTTGTTCAGTCTCTGCTCTCCCGTTTGGTTAAACACTCTGAGAGGGTGTGAACATCTCTCCACCCCAGCCAAGGACTGCTTGTGACGCTGTGCTCCTGGCTCAGCCAACCTTCATGGCAACTTTGAGTATATGCAACATCTTGCAATGTCTTTTTCTGGGTAGAGACACCAGATCTGCAGGAGAGCTGATGACCTGGGTAGAAACATAACAGGTGATGTGTTAAATAGCTGGGGCACAACTGACTGCTCAGAATCAAGGTGTCAGGAGGGGCAAGGAATCGTATAAAGGCAGGAGTTGATCTGAAGTCATGTCAAGGGAAGTGTCAGAAACGAGACATGCTTGCTCTGCAACAGAACATTCTTCATAGGCGGTTTAACAAGCCCTGGAATTAAATCTGGGGGGGGAAAAAGTGATGTAGCTGTTATGTCAGGGCTTCACAAGCTTGCAGTGTGCAGTCTGGGCTGTGACTGGTGGAAAAGCAGACCTGAGCAGCCCTGTAATCAGGGCTTTTCCTAGGCAGTTATGAGCTCACACTAAACTCACACTGCAGCTGCATATATATTTTCCAAA
The DNA here is from genome assembly GCA_013399195.1 of Dicrurus megarhynchus. Lineage (NCBI taxonomy): Eukaryota > Metazoa > Chordata > Aves > Passeriformes > Dicruridae > Dicrurus > Dicrurus megarhynchus. Next base: position 435,309 of record VXAD01010005.1, on the reverse strand, counting down.
ATATACTTTTGGAATTTTAAATACGCTTTTTTAGTATGCTAATCATCTCTGTGGTCATTCATTCCTGGAGTTAATGACTACTCTCTTGGAGAAAACAAGTTAACAAACTGACAGCTGCTCCTAACAAATCACTTGCTTGGAGAGGCCAATGCATGTTTCACATCCACAATAAATCCTTCTTTTGCTTCTGATGGTTCAGTGCAGCAATGGCAAAGAAATGAGGTAATAACTTTCATCTATCAAAGCATTTTGGACTGTAGTAGATTTGTGCACAAGAGCTCAGAGACAGAATTGCCAGAGTTACAGACTGGATTCCTGCTCTTCTTTGAATAGCATTAAATGTAGATGGGAAAACATAGTTCTGTCAGTATAACCTCCCAGCCAGCCAGATTATCAATAGCTGCCAGTGTTGGCGTGAAAAGCTGGGCAAGGAGTGCCCAGGGAGCTGGGGGCCTCTGAAGGGTCTTCCCCTGTCCCCAGGGCCAAGAGTGAACCGAGACGTGGGGCCAGGGCCCGATGCTGAAGTGGCATCTGCTTGTTCCAGGTGTGCCCCCCCGTTCTCTGCACCCCTCCTGCCCCAGGGCCCTGCAGAGCCCCTGGCGTGTGCTGGGACAGCGAGCGGGTTCCTGGGCTCTGTGCTGCCGGGAGTGAGGGATTCCTGCAGCTGCTGCCTCACAGGACACCTTTTTCCAGTCACAGTGGCCACAGTAATCAACAGCCATCTTTGATCAGTTAACCTTTAACTCAGGGCAAATAGCAGATGTTTTCCATAAAATTTGGCTACAAATAAATGAATAGACTTGGCAGCCTTGAATAAGGCGACAAATGTTCTGAAATTCCCATTTCTTGTGTCAGGGCTGAGCTCGCCCAAGGACTGGCATTTTCTTAACACGTTTGCAATAAACTGATGGATCTGAATGGCACCTAGTCCGTCTTACAGGTTTAGCTTGGGTAGCTATTAATCTAAAAGTTATAGGTTTTGCTTCCCTAAATTTCTGGTTTAAGATTTTAAAAAATCTTGATAGATGTATTGGGTTTTCAAGTTATCATTTCATTTGACAAATGGTCTAAAATGTGCCAGGATGTTAAGCTAGATGAATGAAAGGCTAATCTCCTTTCATGACATGAAATGGGGGAGTTAAAGGTATAAACACCAATAAAACCCGTGCTTTAAGGAATGGTCTTTCCATTTCAGTACTGGAATTCATACTATAGGAAAAACACTTTTTTTTAAACTTGTCAATATCCCAATTAATCTGATCACACTCCTCAACTCATACTGATGGTGTGTTGATGCTGCTCTGAACAGAAGCAGTTCAGTGCTAGAAAGGGTGTTGTATTGTGATGGCGTGGCCAGGTTTTGGTGGTGGGGTGGCTTCTGTGAGAAGCTGCCAGAAGCTTCCCCTGTGTCCGGCAGAGCCAATTCCAGCCGGCTCCAGGACAGACCCAGCCCTGGCCAAGGCTGGGCCCAGCAGTGACAGTGGCAGCAGCTCTGGGGAACACTTGGGAAGGGGGAGGAAATCCCCACGGAATCGCAGCTGGGTGACAGCAGCGAGAATCTGTGACGGGAGCAGCTCTGCAAACCCCCAGGGCAGGGCAGGGCAGGAGGGGCAGGAGCTGCTCCAGGAGCTGCAGCTGAGGTTCCCCCGAGCCCGGCTGCAGCCCAGGGAGAGGCGGCTGTGCCCCTGCAGCCCACGGGGTCCGGGATGGATCAGAGATGCCCCTGCAGCCCCTGGAGGGCCCCACACCGGAGCAGGGGCTGCCTGAAGGAGGCTGGGACCCCGGGGAACTCCACGCTGCAGCAGCTCCTGGCAGGACCTGGGGCCCCGTGGAGAGAGGAGCTGGCAGGACCTGGGACCCCACAGGGGACCCGGCTGGAGCAGCTCCTGCAGGACTGACTGCAGCCCATGGAAAGGGACCAGGCTGGAGCAGCTCCTGCAGGACTGACTGCAGCCTGTGGAAGCTCTCAGGCTGGAGAAGTTCATGGAGGGGTGTCTCCCAGGACAAGAGAGGGACACCTGTTCATAATATGCTGATCTTCCCCCAAAGAACTTGCATTTTTATTTTCCATGTACTTACATCGAATGTTCACAGCACAGCAAGGAAGAATTCTGGAAGTTAAAAGCCTGGTTTTGCGGTTCTCTAGTTCCTAGGTTCTTTGGTGTATTAGCAGTTTTGTTGGGGCCAATGATTAATGCCAAGCTTGTGCATGCTCTTGTAGAAATGGAGCCTCAAACAACACATGGAACACGGCAGTTTCTTTAGAGTCGTTTGAAGCAAAAAAATCTCCATTTTTATTTTCTCCTCTAGTATTTAAAAAATATCACCAGCCTTGTCTTGAGGGACTGTCCTGCTAGAATTGAATAGAGACCTATGGACATCTCAGAAGAACTTAAGAATCAGTAGTCCCAATTGTGTGACAGATGGACATGGATTCCCCGGAGTTTAATTTCTTCTTCATAGGGATACAGAACCAAAGTGATCCTTAAATTCCCTCCGTTTCTTGGTTTGAATTTAGAGGGGTTATGCACAGGTAGAAATAAACACATAGGCAAATGACTCTTAAAACTTTGAGGAAATAGGTTTAAATACTCCCAAAAAACAAACCATCCCAAAAAAACCTCTTTGTAGAGCTTATTGAAATCATGACCTTCCCTGTGAGTCGGCCATGTGTAGAGCTAACCACTGACTTGTTGGCTTCTGGTGCTTTAGTCTCCTGAGGACTCCATGGGAGTCATCCCTGGCATCACCAGGAGCAGGCCTGGGCAGTGAAATTGAATTTCTGACCCCACTGAAGCAGAACTGTGAGCCAAAATTTCTGCCCTGAGACCACAAGGAAGGCAGAGGCTCTGCTGTTCAGCGTGGTAAGGTGCCAGGTTGTGTTTATGAGGTTACATCCTCTGTTCACGGGGAATTAAACAATTACTAAATGTGACTGGCAGACCCATTTCCCAGTGGCTTTCCCTGCAGACAAACGTGCTTTTGCGCATTTGTGGAGAGGGCCCAGGAGGAGTCTTTTGGGTTTGGACTGAATTGTTTTATCAGTGATGGTTGAATGTCATTTGGTGGAGCACCTAGTTGTGAAGGTCTCACTAAATTATTTCTTGGGCTGGCAGAGTTGTTTGCAGAGAACGTGTGGGTTTCTCTGTCCCTTCTGCTTGCACCTGCCTCCTTTGGGTTTCTGTCTGTAGCCAGCCTCAGTCTCCCTGCATTGAAACACCAGCAGAGGCTTGGCCCCCCTTAATTTTGGGTTAATTTCCATGCATTTGTTTCACTGCAGCCGCCTGCTGCTCTCTTGGGTACTTGAATCTATTCAGGGTGAGGAGCTCATTGATTTAGGGCCTGATGGGGGGTATCATGAGGGTTGGGAATCAACGGCCTGGAGCTGTTTTTAGGAGCCGTGGAGGATTTTAACTTTGATTCTCTTTCTGCTTTGTAGGTATTTGTATAAAATGTGGAAAAGGTGTGTATGGAGCGAGCCAGGCTTGCCAGGCAATGGGTAACCTCTATCATACCAACTGCTTCACGTGCTGCTCCTGTGGTAAGTCAGATCTGCCCTGCCCCTGTTACCTGGCTTCTTTTTGTAGTATATATTCCTTCAGCAACCAGTGCACAAAGTGAGACCTCCTTGCCTGCTTCCCCAGGAAAAATTCCCACACAGGGCTCCAGCTTCAGAAGTTGTTTTTTATTTGCCATCTGTAAGTGTTCAGTGGTGTTTTCCTAAGCAGCAGCCCAGAAAAGTAGTGTCCAGTTGTTTGAAGGGCTGCTTTTACAAAATGGCTATTAGAAGCACTATATGCTTTAAATCACTTGTGTTTATAGAACTGTAATGTGCCTGTATCATTTTTACAGAAAAAAGTGGTAAAATTTGTGCAGCAAAAACCATATTTTTGTCACTTTCTATTTGCAAATGCAAGTCTAGTCAGGCATGTGTATTTGTCATTTCTGTGTATGCACAGTGCTCAAAAATTGTTCACTTATGGTTGAATGTGACAAGAACAAATAGAAACTGTGTGTTGAAATGTCTCATGCTATTACAAGATTTTATTTTTGTAGGGGAAAAGTAGACGATAAATCACTGTTTCCTCCTTGCTGTTCTCAAGACCTTTTTAGGTTTCCTTTTTAATCTGAAAGAGATGTTTCCGTGTGTGACTTGGGGAAGTCCTGGCTTTGCCAGGGGAAATGGAAAATTCAGGGCGGCAGTTTCAGATGTGTGCCTTAAGTCAGGCATCATGAACTTAAGCTGGAGACTTCCTCAGTGTCTTGTCTGTAACTGCTGAGAGCTCACAAATTCCCACCAAGCTCAAGGGAAGTGTGAGAGCTCAATTTTCAGGAGTCAGGTGATTTTTCTTGTTTTATGTACACATCTAGTGAGGTTCCTTATATATGAAAACCTTTGCCTGGATATTGAAGATCTTGTTATGGTACATATACACAGCAAAAGATTGATTCTGAGCAGAATATGCTGAGCACAGAATGTTTATAAAAAGGATTAATTAAGGATTAGAAAAAGAGTAAAGGATTATTGGCATAGAACCAAATAAGTTGATAATCTAAAGAACATTGTAAAGTTCACTTCTGACAGGAGAAGTGTTGTCTTTTCTCCTGAGATTTGTACTGATAAATATTGGTTTAAAGAAACCTTCAACCTGAATGTAGAATTTAGTGACCTTTCTAAATGACTCTGGACCATTACCAGATGCAGGGTTGAACTCATCTCAAACCTTCAGGGATTGCTCCTGACTTCACTCAGGTCTGACAGTAAGTGAGTAGCTGTTTTGTTGGCTCCCAAAGTGAACAGCATCCTGCTTAGCAAAGGATTACAAAATAGGATATCAGATAATGTCTGTCCACAGCATTAACCTAACCTAATTGCATGGGTGAATTCCAGTTTCCTCTCTGGGGCAGAAATGTTGTTTTTAAGTACTCAGGCTGCATGTTTGCTGCCATGGGGTTCTGTATGCAGGTCACTGTTCCTTAGAAAAATGTATAAGGGACAAGAAATGTATTTAAACAGCAAAATACAAACTCAATTATTTAAGCACACAACAAGCTTTTCTGACTGTTCTAGAGAGGTGTGTGTGGCTAGTGTCTGCCTACCATGGAGCAGCTTGAGGCACGTCCACTTGGAGCACCGTTTGCCCCACCCCACAGTGCCCTGGAATTTGGTGATTCAGGAGCTCCCCATGAGTCACCACACGCACAGGGAGATGTCCAGGTTGTCCTCCGAGCCTCTCACTGTGCTGCCCTGGGCTGGAGGGCCCAGCTGGCATCCACCAGGATGGTTCACAAGTGAGAGGGGCTTGGATTTCCTCCTGTCTGCAACCTCTGCTACAACCCCGTTGGGAGGGGAGTGTTTGGGCGCTTCCTCAGGCACTGGAGAGCGGCTGTGCTGCTGCTGTGGCTGCAGTGCCTGGGGCACCTGAAACACCTGAGCAAAGCTTCGGTTCAGCTGCCTCCAAGGCTGAGTCCAAAGCAGGGCTTTTCCTCCCAGCTCAGCTCTGAAACAGGATCAACGTGAGCATAGCTGGGAAGATGGTGTTGCATTAACTCTTTTGTGCCTCGCTATATTTTGGGCTGTGTAACCCATGGAAAACCCAGAGTGGTTCAGTACAGTGCCAGCAGGTCCAGAGCTTGGGACCAAGGCATGCAGGTCCTGTCTGTGGGAACTGCACCCTTGAGAATGATGCTGGAAAGGCTTCACAGGAGCTCTTGGACAAGAAACCAAATGGGAACTTCTTACACTGCTGCAGTTTATGAACTGGGAGTTCATTTTGTGACATTGCTGAGACCCATGTGAGAATCCTGAGCTGTAGTTTTGGTGCCCACCTTTAGATAGATGAGAGTAACTAGAGAGGGCCCAGAAGAACCCAGAAGAATAGATGATTAAAGGCTGGAGAAAAGCTAATCACAAGGGCTCAGTGTATTTTGGGTGTCTGAAATTATGGGAGGGACATGTGGCTGGAGCTTGTGAGGACTTGAACCATGAAACAGCATTAGAAAGTGGTCTCAAATGTACTAGAGACAAACACAAGAGAGATCTTTCCTGGAGGCTGAAATTACACAACTCAAATAGGAAATCAAAGACAGTTTTTCTACAATGAGGATGATTAACTGCTGGAACAAAATAGCAAGAGAAGTGGCAGATTCTCTATTCTTCTTTGTTTTCAGATTAAGACCAAATGTCCCTTTGGAGAATGTTTTAAGTTGAGCCAAGCTTTGGGTAATGGGGTGATCATTAATGATCTTTGTTAGGCTGAGGGTCACAATGCACACACTGGTGCTCCTTCTGAGTCTTTGACAGGAGAGTAGAGAAGTCCATTGGTTCTCTCTGCCTAAACCAGTGTCTATGTTCTAGTTCCTGTGCATATTTATGTGGTGGTTGGCCCTGGCTGGACACCAGGTGCCCACCAAAGCCACTCCATCCCTGCCCTCCTCAGCTGGATGGGGAGAGGAAATGTAAGGAAGGGCTCATGGGTCGGGATAAGGGCAGGAAGAGATCTCTCACCAGTTACTGACACAGCAGAACAAAAACATCTATTAACAAACAAATCAGAGTTGGATAATGAGAAATAAAAACTAAATCTTAAAACACCTTCTCCTCAGCCCTCCTTGCTTCCTGGGCTGAACTTTACCCCCAGCTTCCTCCATCTCCTCCCCTGAGTGGTGCAGGGGGACGGGGAATGGGGGCTGTGTTCAGCTCATCCCAGGTTGTCTCTGCTGCTCCTTCCTCCTCAGGGGAAAGGCTCCTCACACTCTTCCCATGCTCCAGTGTGGGGTCCCTCCCACAGGAGACAGTGAACTCCATGAACTGCTCCAGCCTGGTCCCTTTCCATGGGCTGCAGTCAGTCCTGCAGGAGCTGCTCCAGCCTGGTCCCTTTCCATGGGCTGCAGTCAGTCCTGCAGGAGCTGCTCCAGCCGGGTCCCCTGTGGGGTCCCAGGTCCTGCCAGCTCCTCTCTCCACGGGGCCCCAGGTCCTGCCAGGAGCTGCTGCAGCGTGGAGTTCCCCGGGGTCCCAGCCTCCTTCAGGCAGCCCCTGCTCCGGTGTGGGGCCCTCCAGGGGCTGCAGGGGCATCTCTGATCCATCCCGGACCCCGTGGGCTGCAGGGGCACAGCCGCCTCTCCCTGGGCTGCAGCCGGGCTCGGGGGAACCTCAGCTGCAGCTCCTGGAGCAGCTCCTGCCCCTCCTGCCCTGCCCTGCCCTGGGGGTTTGCAGAGCTGCTCCCGTCACAGATTCTCGCTGCTGTCACCCAGCTGCGATTCCGTGGGGATTTCCTCCCCCTTCCCAAGTGTTCCCCAGAGCTGCTGCCTCTGTCACTGCTGGGCCCAGCCTTGGCCAGGGCTGGGTCTGTCCTGGAGCCGGCTGGAATTGGCTCTGCCGGACACAGGGGAAGCTTCTGGCAGCTTCTCACAGAAGCCACCCCACCACCAAAACCTGGCCATGCCATCACAATGCAACTCAGAAATGTGAGAGTAAGAGCACGAGATTGCCTTCCTTTTTTAGTCTTTTTTTCCCCCAAATAACAAGAATGATCTGAGCTCACGTCCAGCAGTTTTCAGTTTTACTTTCACTATAATGGCTGTAGAAAATAAAAGGCAATAATCAAAGAACAATAATTCTGCACCTGAAGACATCAGATTTAGATAAGGGCTCAATACTTAACCAGCTACGATTAAAAAATAAATAAAATAATATTTCGAACCCTTGGGAAAAGTTGTGGTTTGGAGACCACTCAGGCTGAAATGGGATAATGAATGATGGAGCCTCCAAGGCCTCATTTCATCACTTGGCAGTGAGTGTTTTCAACTCAGCAAAGACAAGTGCAGTTGTGCATAGAAGTGGAAATTCTGCCTGAGTTAGAGCCCTTTCTTAGGCACTTTTTGAGTTTATCTTCAGTTTCTGTGCCAGGTGCCATCTGTAAGGGTGTCCTGGTTGAAGGGGGCAGCGTGTGCCAGGACAGGCCATCCTGTGCCTTCCCAGGAGCTCCCAGTGCTGTCCTTTCCCATTCCCACCACTGTTTATCACACGGTTGCTGGGGGGGTTTGTGTTGCTTGTAATTAAGTGGAAACCCAAAAATAGACTCTCAGCACCTCGGGGGGGGTCCAGGCTTGCCAGTGTAGGGGTATAAGGATGGAAGGGGGGTTATTGGGGCCTCCTGCAGTGATGGTGGTTCCCTCTTTGAGGACACGACTGCAGAGAGATGAGGGAGTGTTTCAGGTACACAGTAAATAAACAGGAGACTTCTGTCCCCTTTAGACATTTTGGTAAAATGCTCAGATGGTAAATCTCTTCGTTGTCTTCCTAGGTCTGGAAACTTTGGGAGGATGACTCAGTAATGTATTGATTCAGAGTATACAGGATCTCCTCAGAAACAGATTTCACCTGTAAACTGAGATGAAGATTAAAATGGAGAGTAGATGACATATTGGGCATGTTTTATGTGCTGCTTTTCTGCCTGCGTTCAGTGGGCTCTGGATGGCTGAGCCTTGCTCCCATAACTGAGCAAGTTCAGCATCTCAGATCCTGGCTCTGTCAGTAGATTTTTGCCACATCTCTGTAAATCCCCACAGCCTTCTGCTTAAAGCCATGCTCCTCAGATAGCTTTTTTCCCAAAGGTCAAATAATTCTCTTCAGGTAAGGTAGAAGCCAAAGTGATCTGATTTCCTGAGATCAAGTGTTTCAATGTAGATCTTTATTCACGATCTCTTAGGGGAAACAACTGAAGCTTGTTAGGATGGTTTTTAAATGCAGATTCCCTCCCAGCCCTGACACCAACAGAACCTCTTTTAGGCCTGGATTCAGCAAAGCACTTAGATGTGTTTAGATATGTTATATTACTCATATGTAAAATTGCTTTGCTGAATCTTAAATAACAGATATTAATTCACGCAACAACATACTCTGTGCCTTCTGTTAAGTATGAAATCTTGACTTTGGCAGGAGTTCAGTTGCAGATTTTGCTTACAGAAGACAGGAGCTGAAAAATATCTGCCTGAAAAGCTCATCATCCAATTCCTCTTGATAGTATTTCAGAGCATGACAGGATTTCTTGAAGGATAATTGCTATAATGCCAGATAGCTTGTGTGATCTAAGTGCAGGTGAACAGTTGCAGGAATTAATGGACTCTGTTTGATACTCATTAAAGAAGATAACTTACCAGGCAGGCACCTTCAGTTTGCAGATCATAATGCTGTCCACAGCATCTTTTCAGGCTGAAAATTTTAATCCAGTGGCAACGATGGCAGAAACTGCAGTAAGATAAATCTTTACAATGAGGACTGTCAGTTATCTATTTTTTACTCACAAGGTGTAAGAGATGGTCAGGGAAAGAGCTTTGCAGAGCTAAGGGTTTGAAGCCTCTACTCTCAAAGCTGAGATGTATTTCACCATAAAAACCAGGACCATGTTCTGCTCTCCTATGTGAAGGCAAATGCTTGGGCATGCCATTCATCTTTACTTAGAGCTTTTGCTGGTGGTTTTAAGGTACAGGAAATCATGGCAAGATCAACCAGAAGCTTAAAGCAAACTGTGGCACCCAAGGGGCTGCAGCTCTCACCTGGTGGCTGCTGGCCAGCCCGGAGCGCTCACAGGCGTCAGACAGCACTTTTCATTTTGAGGGACAGCTCATAAAGGTGTCACAGTTTAGGTGATGATGGGCAGTGCTGCTGCCTTTGTCCAGCCTTCACCAGCTCCTCCAGGTCTCTGGGAGGGGATGCCAGGGAGGGCTGACAGAGCTGCTGGTTTCAAAGGCCCAAGTGGGACAACCACAGAGGGAGTATTGTTATTATTACCCTGAGGGTATGAAGGGCACTTCTGCACCAGCCCATGGCCCCAGCTGATGGGGAAAGGGAGTCAGTTCATGGTCACAGTCACAACCTGCCTTTTCACTTCTGTCTGAGGCCACTCAGTGCTACTGGATGTAGATGTCTATAAATAGGAGGTTGCTCATGTCCCAGAGAAGTTCCTTGTGACACTGGAAATGGTCTTTTGCGTATTTGCTGCCCCAAGTTGAACCTTTGTATGCTCTGGGTGGTAGTAAGGTACAGAACATCTTAGGGAAGCTGGGTCCCTTCAGCGTGTATTAACAGCAGTTGGTGAGTTTTTAAAATACCCAAATTCCCAGTGGAAGGTTCATTTTCGATTCACATTTGTTCTGTCCCCACAGTGTATTTATAAGTTTGGCATGAGTCGCTTCATCGAAATTGCACACTGCCAGTACTTGCTTTGTAGCTGCAAATTAAATTGTCTGTGAATGTCACTTTCACGTAAAACAAAACAAAATTCAGTGTCAAATCTATGAGCTCTGCAGTGTGTGTCCACCAGTGTTAGAGTTGGTAATCACAGTGGTACAAATGCGTGTGTTTGTGTCAGTGGTTAAACCTTGGTGCCTCATGACTGGCTTTTCACTGACTTAGCTGCAGGTTCAGTATCCGTTCATCTTTTTGCAGCCACTTTGTGCAACTCCTCTGGGCATCAGGAGCCCTGAAGGGAGAGGGGCTCACGGGCATTGCTGCGAGGGGCCGCGCAGTGACAGGCTGCTGGGTAGCTCACGTCCTTGTGCGCTTTTCCCTGCCATTTTCTAACCACGTGCTGTTGGAGTGGAGCAGACTGAAATGTTGGGGTTTTTGGTCCGTAATCCTGCCAGAGGCATTGGCAGTACCTGGTGCTCAGGGGCCAAGCTGAGCTGTGACACAGTGCTGTGCTGTGGGAACCTCCCTCCCGACCCTCTCAGCTCCCACCCTGCCATTGTTGCTCATTCACGACTCCGGCCTGTGCTTGGACTGAGTCTGTGGCCAGCTGGGTGTTTGGTGGTTTCCAAGCTGTAACTGGAGCTGGCAGCAGGTCCTGATGTGTGTGGGGCAGATACCTGGAGCTGTGATTCCCAGGAAAAGCCGAGCGCTGTGCGGAGGGAGGTGCGAGATTGGCTGCGAGGAAGGATTTGGTGTCTGTGCCGCTGACTGTGGCTGCTGTAGACGTCACTGAGACAGCTCCTGCTGCTGCTGCAGGAGGGCAGAGTTCTGCCTGAGTCACTCTGCATCTCTGGGATGAGTTACAGCCTGTGCTCAGCCCCACACTTCCCATTGAAAACCTTTCAGGACAGGCGGATAAAGCTATTTCAAGTCTGTGTGCAGCAGCAGTCCCAGCCAAGCACCAGTGCAGGACTCAGGAAAGGGAGGTGCTCGCTGTAGAAAGAGGCAGTGGATGGCAGAGATGGCAGCTGGCTTCACATGGTTTGGGCTCCTCTGTGCAAGACTCTGAGCCATGACTGAGTCTCAGCAAAGGAATGTAATCTTAAATTTAATTAAAAGTCAAACTTGGATACCAGCCCATGTAAGAGCCCAAGTACCTTTGGGTACTGATTGCTAGAAAAATGTTTTATCTTGATCTGTGGTTCACCTGATAATATCCCAGGCTTTAGAAGAATAAAAGCAATGGGATGGAAAAGGGTCATCAGAAATGTTTGAGATGGGATAGACACAGGAAACTGTCCTTTATTTAAAATGTATTTAGTTGGGTTTTACATTTTAGGAGGCATTTTGTATTTCTCTGCATTGCTATCTGTTGTCCCAGGTAACTCTGGCCCAGCAGGGCACTGATCTGTGTGCTGGGCTTCAAATAAAGCAGTCCATTGCTGGGTCCCTGCTGCAGACTCTGCTGTAAATGTTATGTCATGAGATGTTTTCAATTCTGTGACTAGTTTGAACTTAGTTCAGCTCTAGGAGAGAACCTGGTTTTTTAGGGGTGTCTCATCTGATTGCCTTACTGCCATGGGGACATCCCAGACACTTGAAGATGCTCGTGCTTGAAGCTTGTTTTGGTTGGGGGAGTCTGTCTTGGTACAGTGCCACTCTCCTGTGAGAGCTGCTTCAGCAGCCGTGGTAGAGCTGGAGGCTCAGTGCCAGGGAACAGCGCTGAGGATCAATATTGGCTGACAGGGAACTGGGAAATACTGCCACTCCCTGCTTCTGATCATCACAGGGCATGTGACCAACAGCTGGCTGGTGGTTTGTCTCTGTCTCCTTGTTTGCTTGAAAGGTTGTAATTGCATTCTGCTATTAATGATTCCAGCATGAAATATATGGCTTTTGATGGTTATTTTAATTGGTGGGGGTTGCCTGGCAACTCATGATGGAAACTTTCCTCTGTGTTGATTGACTGACCAGAGTTGTATTCTTTCCACAACATTTTTGTATTCATAATGTGGAACCAATCCCTGACTGCACCTGTGATCCTTTCAGGGGCTGGAAAACACATAAAGTACAAAAAATATGCTCTAATTAACGTCTCTGGTTTTTATTTATGTAAAAACTCTGGAGAACCTAATCACTTCTTTGCATAGTTTTGTGGGTCTGAAATGTCACCTTTGTCTAGAGTAACAAATTTCCCTGTTTCCTTATTGGCATCTTTTATCTGCAGGTCTCGATTGTCTTCTCTGAAACCCACATCTTCTGGGTGTTCAATCTTTCCTTCTACTCTTTTTTTTCCTTTCTTACCTTCCCCTCTACCCATTTAAAATGTTTTCTTGGAACACACCTCAGTTTCTACAAAAGAAGAGACTCCCTTGGGCTGCTGTTGAGTTCATCTCTCAGAGGGAAGAAATCCAGATAATCCAGAACAGAGCACAGGCAAGTCACTGACGTTGTCAACAGATGTTTCTGTTTCCCATTTCCAGGTTCTGTAATTTTTAAGTGTTACCGAAAAACAGGTGGAAGGGAAAAGTGAAGAAGAGAATGAATTAAAGGAGAAACACAGGGCTGGTTTCCTGTAATTCTACTGATCTCTTCCTCCTGTATGTTGTCCCTATGTATTTTGCCAAGTGTGGAAAATGCTTTAGTGATGTCCTTGATCTTTCCTCATCTGAAAACTAAACCTGCAAACTAAACTCTGAAATAATTTCTTATGTAAGGTAGATGATCATCCCTTCTTCAACAATAAGTCAGTTCTATGTTCACACCTGCAGTTAATCAGTTTTGTCCTTCAGCACTCAGGGACTCTGTTCTCCCTCCCACAACCGATGGTTTCTTTGCTGGTGCCTGTCTCGGTACATTTTGTCCTCATACAAAACCCATCCTTGCACATAAACACGTTCAGGCTCTCGTGTGTTTAGCCTCCCCTGAAGCCCCCTATCACCTGGATCCTCTCCTGTCATTTGGGTGACTCTCCCCCTTCCCTTTGCCCTGGAGTTGAGCTCATTGCTGCTGCTCTGGACTGACCCAAGTGGGTCTGTGGGCCATCCTTACCTGATTGTTTTCCTGGTGTGTTGGAAGGATTGAACTTCAGTTTTTGTCTCTGATGCATCTTGTGGGAAGTTTTCCATCCCCCACGTGTTGTCTTTTTCCTTCTTTCTGCCTGCATTTGCTCTGATGTGTCTGCTCTGCTACTGAAGAACTCAAACTTTCTTATTATTTCTGTGGGCATCTTTTGTTTTCCATCTCAAGCAGGCACAAGGGATGACTTTAGTCAAGATCTTAACTGCATGTCAGTGCCTTTTTCTCCAGAAAATGGTGAGCTCCTCTTGCCTTTGGCACTGTTTGAAGTCTTACTGTACCCTGGTAATTTCCCATTTTGATTTGTTATGCATATCTTAGGCTTTTCCTGGAATTCCCAGCATCTAAGGACTGCTGGCAGCTCATCATCCCCATATCAAGGAGGCAGGATTATACCACTTTGCAGCCATGGAAACTTCAGTCTGTCCTTCCTCACCAGCAAAGCTCCTCCTCCAAACTTCAAAATACTTTTCTAGTCTCATTCCTGTTACCTACTTTCCTGCTGTTTCCAGTCTAGGACTTGTTGCTGTCAGTTCCCTGGGGCCAGTGCAGGGACAGGACCTCTCCCCTCCTGCCAGGCCAGCTCTCAGTGCAGCTCTGCAAGCCCAGCCTAACGAGGAATGGAGCTCTTAGCAGGGGACACGGCATGAAGAGGAAATCTGGTTTTGCTGCTTCTGTGACCTTCACCTCCCGTGCTGTCTGACAGGAGAGCTCTGGCTTTGCTCCTCACCCATGCCCCCTGTCCAGGCTGGGTGACAATCTCATCCCAAATCCTTGTCAACTGCTTATTTCCAGGGAGAGTTGTCTGTATGGCCTGAAAACACAATAATGTTCTCACCAGAAAGCAGCCTGGCTTTTACCTTGCAAATTCATTTTACAGATCAAAGGTTTCCACTGCCACTCTTCGCCTTAAGGATGCTTTGACTTCTTGTGGGTCTAGAAGAGCTCTTTCCCATAAGAATCTTGCCATGTACAAAACAAAATAAAGCTTTTTTTTTCTGCTAAAGTTTGTCTTCAGACTTATAAAACATGCAGTTGCAGCAAACTTCAGCACTCTGTCTTTGAGGCTTTCTTCTGGCAGAGGGTATTGGCAAACGACAGAGGAAAAATTCTTAGCTGAGAGGATTGGTAGGTTGGTGGTCACCAAGGGGTGGATCAGCCCAGTGAGGCAGAGGACAGGGTTTTGCTGCACTTGCTGAGGCTTCCTTGTCCTCTTGGGCAGATCATTTCACCTGCCTGGCTTGGCCCACGTGGACATAATCCTCCTCACCTCCCTCACCTGCGTGATGTTGTGCTGCTTTCAGTATTTTGAAATTATGTGGCGATCTTGAGGTCAAAGTACTGGAGAAGTGAGAAGTTTTGTAAATCTTTCAGTAATTATTGTTATATCACAAATAGTTGCATTTGCTGGAGGAAACACTTGCAGTGTCTGGCAGCCAAACCATACAGCTGCTACCGCATGCTACTGAAACTAATTACTTGCTCAAATAATGCGTATTTACAGTTTATGGGGGACCGGTTTGAGGATTATATATCATTAAATAAATGGACTAATGCAAGATTTTTAAAAGCCTGCTTTCCCAGCACTGCTCCCAAGAGCCCTTAGTGCCTGGGCCACGTCAAAAGCGTTCCCATTCCTCTGTCCAAGCCCAGCATTGTGTTTTTAATTTATTTTCAGTATCCAAGGAATGCTGTCTCCAGTATTCAGAGGACTCTAAATCGGATGTGAGACACAAATGCACCAGAGAAGCTTATCAGAGAAACAGGCTTGGCGTGAAGCCTACACAAACAACCATAAATTTTTCTCATTTAAATGAGAGGACTCGGGAGGATTGGCCGATTATAGCTGCAGTGGGCTGGCCTTGGGCACCAAGGAAAGTGCTTTGGTAACCCCTGGTATTTGACATGACCTGAATGTTTTGCCTGCTTATAAACTTACTGTTATAGACTGACCAGCTTGGTTCTGGTAAATTCTCTTCTACAGGTCAGAGTTATTTACCAGCAGTGGATGTTTTCTCCTCTGCTTGGACTTCTCAGGAAATTTTAGCTTGGTTTTAACCCAGGTAATGAAGAGCTCTTGTTTCCAACCACCCCTCTCTGCCTCACTCCCTTAAAACACAGAACAGGAAGACACTCAGTAAATTCAATCTTGGCCAGAAAGCTTTTTTTTCCCTTGCTTCCAATAAATATCTCATTTCCTGAAAACCCTGACTTTGACCAAAACTTCTGGGACTTTCTAGATTTATCATCACTCATGGCCAAATCCAGTTTCAGTTGCTGTCGGGGTATCCTTGAGTTCATGGAGGGCAGTGTGAGCTCCGAGCTGGGCGGCAGGAGCTTGCCCCCATCACACTGACATTAATGCTGTGGCTTGCCCCAGGTGAGCCTCTTCCCTGTAGCTGTATAAAAACCAGGTAATTTTGCAATATGTCTTTGATTATGAACACCATGCCACAAACAGTAAGGAATTATTTTATGGCTTTGTTGTGAAATTCCTATTATCTTACCAGCGTGAACCCTACACGTGAACTGAACGGACACAAGTGAAAATAGGCAACCATCAGGCTTGCAAACCTGATCCCACAGTCTTGAATTAGGTACATAAATGCTTTCTAAAAGGAAACCTGAAGCAAACCCTGCTGTGGCCTCCCTGGTGCCAGCATCCAGTCCATCCATATCCAGTGCCCTTGCTTTTGTAGGATCAGTGGCTGCCTCTGGCAGTTCCCAGGACTGGTGTCTGATGGAGCAGAGATCGTGTGCTGTGCTGTTGCTGCTGGGCTGGAAATCAGAGCTGGGCTGTCCCCCAAACGGTGCCCTCTTGCTGATCCACCCTCTTGCGAGGGCTTACCTGCTCTCCTGGTTAATGAGGATTATTTTCTTCAAGTGGTGGAGAGAGCAGGAGTGTAATAACTTCAGGTGTAGTTCTGTGTTCCTTACCTGCCCCAAACATCCCTGCAGGCTCGGGGCATTCAAGGATTGAGGAGGGAATGGTGTTGAGGTTCCTCTGGGAATGGTGTTGAATGTTTGCTGGACACTTTGGCCTCTCACTCCGTTTCTCACAGACACTGAGTACTTGAGAACAGGTCCTGTGTCCTGGGGTCATGGGCCAGAATAACCTCGTACCAATGTTTTGGGGTGGTGGGTGCTCAGGGGCTTCAGCATTTCATCCACAAAATGGTTGTTCCTGGGCAATGAATAATCTGCCCTTGGAGCTGACGTGGCAAAGAGCATTTCAGTCTCTGTGCCGTGTCCCACAAAGCCAAGTGAGGGGTGAAGATGTAGCTCAGTGGGTTTTTGTGTCTGTGTGTGACATGACCAGAGAGGCCTGGCAGCCTGTAGGGCAGTAAGTGTTGCTCCTCCTTTCAAAGTATTTTCTGCCCAAAGGTTTTTCACGTGCCCTGGTCACCTGGTGCTGTTTGGGAGGGGCACTTTGGGGCAGGAGGGTGCCAGGGAGGCTGTTGACAGTCATGGGGTTTAAACCCCAAGGTAAACTCCATTGGTTTTGAGGTTACTGGTGCCCTGTAAAGCCATTCCCAAAATCCCCCAAGAGTGCTTTCTGCCTTGTGGTGTTAGGGGCGGGCCTGGAGAACCAGGTTTCAGGTCCCTCCGAGACCCTCCCTTCCCCGTGCCTGTTCATCCCATGCAGTGCCGGTGGCACAGCAGCTCTGGGTGCTTGGTGCCAGGGTCCCTCGCTGCTCTGTGCACTGTGCTGCTCTTGCTGTGTGCACAGGCTCCCTTTATGGGTGCACAGAACCCTGTATTCCTTCCTGTTCAGGGCCCCTGCCCCTCCTTATCCGCTGCTGCTCCACTGTGGCTCAGCTCCTGCCTCCTGCAGCCCCCCGGGGCTGGGGAAGGGCTTCCAGCGGTGCTCCCTGCTCTGGGTGCCCCCTTAGGCTTGGTGCTTTCCCCTCCTCTCTGCCAGCCCCAAAGCTGATTTCTTCTTGCCGGAAACCTTCCAGAATTAACTATTGGTTTGCCAGACTCCTGTGAACTTGCACTGTTTGGAGTAGTGGTAGTAAAAGTGAATGATGAGCCAGGCAAGAAACAGACAGGGAATTGGAGGAGAGACACTTTTGAAGTATCTGCTGTAAGAAGTAATATCAGCAGTGGCTCTGGTTCCAGCCAGCAGGGCTGGCTCTGCTGGTGTGGTGACTCTGTGCCAGCACACATGCACAACACGGCCACCAATACCTGCCAGCTCTTTTAGCTGTGCCTATGCAGAGTGAAAGGCATCTGATTTACTGCGTATTTAAAAGCAGCAGTGGATTTAGCAGTCGTTTTTGGTTACTCACTGTTACATCTCAGCAGCTGTCAGTCAGTGTGCTCTGAAGCACAAGCGTGCTATGTCCTGACATTAAATTAGATATAGTCACAGAACCTCAGTCACACAGCTCCTCTGGCTGCCTGGGTACTCTGCACTGTCACTCTTCCAACTGCACTGCCTGCAGAATTTTTCCTGGAAGTAATGCAAATAACTTTATTGAGTGAGTCAGTGGATTACTGACCTTAGGAACCACAGCAGTGTAAATTCAGACCCATGGAAACAATTTGCTGAATCAGTACTAACAGCGCAGTGGTCTCTAGAGCAGCAGTCTCCAAAGTGGGGTGCAGGCACCCCAGACAGTGTTCAAGATGAACCTTTAGAGCGCAGGAAGAAAATACTTGTCTGGTGGATGTATCTAATTTATAAATATATAAATGTACGTGTATTGGGATGCATGTGCAAACATTTTTTACTGGTAGGGGAGCACGATCAAAAGTTTGGACTAGAGAAAGAAAGCCTAAAGAACACACAGTCACCGGGTCTTGTTCTGCTGATTCCATGAGTTATTTAACAAAGCAGAATGTATACACTTGGGAAAATAAGGCTGGAAATCATCTACTTAATCTCTTAAGAAAGTATGTAGGTGAGAGCCAGAGATCATGTTTTCCAAGCCTTGTTTTTGAACGGATGTTATTTTCTATTACCCTGTTTAGATTCAAGTAGGAAATCATCCCTGTTGTTACAATGTGCTATTTCAGGCCCTGCTGCATGAGGCTGGTTCATGGAAAGGGGCTGGTGGCTGCTCTCTCTGAAATCCTGAGGGGTTCAGATGATGATGGTGAAGATAGTTTGGTTCACACACAGAGAAGGCAGCACAGAAGCTGGCAGATCGTACGGTACCTGCACACTGAAACCTCGAGGAGGTTTCAGAATTCATGCAAAGGGGAAAGTCCTCATTTATCAGTGAAGTTCTGATCCTGTGCAGTTGTGAGTGATCAGCTTTGGGGGTCATGGGAGCCAATGCATTTGATGTTTGTGGTTTGCTGTATAGCTGCTTTTTCATATTTGCTTCTAGAGCCGTTTCCCCTAGCCCAAATGTTGGGCAAGTGAACAGGATATGCAAAACCCAAAAACCAGGGGAAATCAGAAGGAGTAACCAGTCTTGATAGGAGCATGGCTAAAGGCAGAGGTTTGCAGGGTCTTAGTCACCACTGGCTGTAGTGGAGAGCTGATGTCTCATGCTGGGTAGAGAAGAGAGGAAGGAAGTGGATATAGCAGAAAATTGATTGCATCTACTTGGGCTCTTTCCAGCTGAATCCTGAGTTAAGTACATTCATCCTGAACTAATCGTTGTGGAGAATTGGCTGAAATCTCACATACTTCTTAAAAGGAAAGCTAAGCATTAAAGGAACAATATCCTTATTGTACCTGAGTGCCAAAAGAAGTGAATGTACTGTCAGGAACTGTACCTATTCAGCCCTCTGGGTTGGGAGCTGCTTGTGGGTTTAGTACTAATGTGACCTGTTGCAGGAAGCTGTGGTCTGCCTACCACAAAATATCAAGGGCAGCCCAAGGAGGGCTGATCTTTGATTAGATTTCAAATTGGCTGAGCAAGCCCTAGTTCATTTCAGTAACTGAGAACAACTATAATTTTCAGTTTTGTTTTGTTTGCAGCAAAGTACACAGGAATATTGTCTAAAACACATATCTAAGGTCCTAGCGAGGTTCTGTTCCAAGTTACCCAGGATAAATCTGAAGTAATGTTATTAACACCAGTGGGATTGTTCACCAGTGTGGGTAACTGGAGAGTTGTTCTCTGTGCAGGTCTTTCAAATTTACAGCTGAGTAATCTAAACCCAAAGAATGTCCTTCAAAAGTAGCAGATGCTTTAATACTCTGTCATTCTGAAAATATTTTTTTTCACTGTGTACTATCCTTTCTAAGTTTTCTTCGTGCTTCTGGACCCAAGGACCACTCCCTGACACATTCTTCCATTATCCCATGAAGAAAAGAGTTACAGCTGTTGCTCAAGATGCCATTTCTAGGCACTGTGGATCTTAACAATCTCATTTTATTGCAAAGATTTGTCTCAGGGGAGGGAGAATTGTGCACTGTGAGCTGGTTTCACCCACATGGGTGCCGTTGGTGCTGGCTGCTGAGCGCTCTGTGGATGTGACTCAAACCAAGCGCCGCTGGTGCGCGGAGGTTCAGCGGCAGCGCCCTTTGATGCTGCTCACGCTGGGGTGCTGACTCACACAGTGCTGCTTCGAGGGAGAGTGAGCTCTGCAAATCCATTCTTGTTTCTCTGAGACAGTGCAGGAGAGAGTTTAGGGAAATTGCTCATCTCCCTTGAGGCTCTCCTGCGTGTTGCCACAGGACTGTGCTGTGTCCACTCCTTTTGTTCGACATACCTTTTTGTATGTTAGGAGAGGTGATGCTGCAGCTCAATCCGTGCGAAGATGAAATTCAGCAACCTGCCTGCTCTTCCAGCTCTTGTCCAGATTTCTCTTCATCTGCTTCAGAGCCTGGCTAAGCTGGGACTTTTAGTTGAGGCTGAACTGGAATGGAGAATAATGACTTGCAGGAAAGAACGTGGTAGCAGTGGTGAGGGGTCTGCAGTACCCTCAGTCCAACAGCCTTACCCAACATTTGCTGGTTGTCAGGTGGAGCCTGACACTGGGTTCTTGCCCTGCTCTGAACATCCACACGACACTGAGGACCAAACATCTTTTTTCCTTCTTCCATCTTTTCTTCCTTTAGTCTTACTGGAATACAGTAGCATCTTCTTTTGGATGTATTCCCATAGGAATTGCCTCCCGTTGTGTTTCTCAGCAGCTCACCCCTCACAAAGGCTGCTCAGGAACTTGGGGCAGTGCAGAACTCAGGAGGTTGGTCCTGTCTTCCTCAGGGAGCTCACACACAGTGTGAACTTTGAGTCAGGGGCACTGTTCCACGTGTGTGTGTCTATGCCTGTGTTGTACAAAGAAGACCTGACCAGATTCTCAGAATGCTGCTAGATAGAAAGACCAGTTGTGCTAGAGATGTGCATCCCATTCATATCCAGGTACAGCTGAAATTTCAGACTTTGACTTACAGAGCTCTTTAATCTGGTGGTGATGACTGCAGAGGCTGCTGTGTCCTGTAGGATGCAACAGAAGCTTGAGATCAGCAGAGGTTCAAAACAAAAGGGAATGTTTCATACAATGCACAGTGAAACTGTGGGACTGCCATAGCGTGGAGGCCAAAAATATAAATGATCTCATAGAGAAATTAGACAAATTAGAGAAGGATTGGTCCAGTGAGGCTATTAAACATAATAGTTATGATGCAACCTGTGGTGCAGGAGGGCCTTAAGTGCTGCCTGCTGGAAGCTGAGAGGTTATTCTTGGGAACACTGCAGCCTGTGTGAGCCCTGTTCGTAGTGCTCTTTCCCAGTGAACTTCCAGTCTTGGCCAGGTCTGGAGACAGGATGCCAGGATAGATGGATCCTTGTTGCTGATACTGTGGTGGTTCTTGCTGGAGGCTGAATGAGAGTCACCCACCCCAACACACGGGTAGGGGCCAGCAGGGCTGCTGGGGAGGCTGTGTTCCTGCCTGGAGCACCAGGAAGGCTTGGGCTGCACTTTGGTGATGGATTTACTCTGCCATAGAATGGGCTGGCACTTGGACCCTGGGACAGTGTGATAAGACAAGTACTCTTTTTAAGTCCTGGCTTACAGGCAGCAGCTGGAAAATTGGAATTCTTTGCTGATAACAAACAAGAGGCTGTGATGGAATGGTGAAAGCTTCCCACAGTGGAAACTACCTTGGGGGAAGAGCTATACCCCCTGCCCTCTCAGCATGTCGAGTGGTGGGGGAGGCCTCTCATGGTTTGGTGGGGTTTTTTTTGCATTTGGAAACCCAGCCCTGGGGGAAAAAAGTTAAATTGAAGTACACTTGGAGCTTTATTTTGCGTTTTCTTAGTGTTGCCGCTTGCTGGCTTGTTAAGTAATATACTTTAAGATGTATGTTAATATATAGACCCAAAGTAGCTATTAGATCAATGCAGGCAGTTGTATTTCTGTTTTTATATATATGCTTGGCTTATGTTTTTGCAAACCCTTTTTCAGCATAAGTTTTTCTGTTAGAGCTCCATGGAAATAATTTATGTGTTAACCCTGAAATTGATGGGTGGTATGGGATAGAATAAATATGTAAGTGGGAGAGAAAGGAAACATCTGCCAATTTAAACTTCTGCAAATTATATGGAAGCTTGAAAGTATCTGCTAAGTTTATAATACAGTCTGCACGGGAACGCCTTGCCAGAGTGCCAGAGGTCAGAGAGCTTCTTGTCCCTGCAGCTTTAAGCAACCTTTTGGTTAAATAACCTGACCGAAGAGTAGGAGGAGACATAAAGGAAGAGAGAATTCCACACTAGAGTAAACATGGCACGGAGATTATGGATACCCTGCCAAGAAAGGTGGGGTTTTCCAGCAAGGTAACAAAAGATATTAGCTAGCTATCTACATAATCCTGCTGGAGGCTGACAGCTGCAGTCATGCAGGGAGGCTGGGGCAGAAATGTGCCCTCCACACCTCAGAAATGTGCCCTTCGTGTCCTCAGCACCCACTCGGGGCTGTGGTGGGGGAGTCCTACGGAGGTCTGTGGTGCAGGGATGCAGGATGCAGGGTGGTTGCATGCAGCAAAGGAGCACCTACTGAGCACAGAGGTGCTCCCTTCGGTGCCACGGCCTGGCACGGGGCAAAATCCCAGGGAAGATAATGAAGTTTTTCACTTTGACATCATGGCAGGTTAAGGTAAACTGCAGAGGAAAGTCTAGAGTTTACCTTGGGCTACAAACATGTCAGAATGATAAAGTGCTGTGTGTTCATCTGGATTTCACCACATGTTAGTGAGTGCCCAGCAGAGAGAGCCGTTCTTCTGTCCAGGCGGGTCCCTCGGGCAGCTGTGCAGCAGCAGCAGTGCAGCAGCACCTGTGCAGCAGCAGCCATGCAGCAGCAGCTGTGCGGCAGCACCTCCGCAGCAGCAGCCCCACAGCAGCAGCTCCGCAGCAGCACCTGTGCAGCAGCAGCCATGCAGCAGCAGCTCCGCAGCAGCACCTGTGCAGCAGCAGCTCCGCAGCAGCAGCTCTGCAGCAGCAGCAGTGCAGCAGCACCTGTGCAGCAGCAGCTCTGCAGCCCCGCTGCATGCGGGGCCTCTCGCTGCCAGCAGCTGCAAGTGCAGCGGGGCAGGGGCTGCTCCCGCCCGGGGAGGTGGCACAGGGCACTGCAGAGCCTGGATAACGGCCCAGAAGGGAGATGATCATTGCATTCTACAAGAGCGTGCTTTTGTCAGAGTCCAGCTCAGAGCCGGGCGATGGTAATTGGGAGGAAAAATAGTTAACTACCATCTGCCTCCCCAGGGCAGGGCGACGGGATGGAGAGTGAGAATGAATGCTGACTTTGTAGCCACGGGTAATTTGCACTGAAAAGCTCGGTTTTGGTGTACAGATATGAATTAGTATAGGAACTTAAACTAGAGAATTATTTCCAGTTATTAATTTGAAAATAATTTATTTTAAATTATAATTTAAATTACCGTTTTAAACCATTTTTATGCTTTTTCCACATCACTATTT
The DNA here is from genome assembly GCA_013399195.1 of Dicrurus megarhynchus. Taxonomy (NCBI): domain Eukaryota; kingdom Metazoa; phylum Chordata; class Aves; order Passeriformes; family Dicruridae; genus Dicrurus; species Dicrurus megarhynchus. The sequence goes on along the minus strand of VXAD01010005.1, from coordinate 412,158 downwards.
CTTGAAATTGATTCTTCTAATTTCTTTAAAGTGTTTGTTCATCTTGCTATGTCTGTCTACCTGATGATAATATTTTATTAGAATTTGTTCACAGACTCTGAATACTCTTTCCTGAAAGAACCTATGTAAAGGAAGAAAACAATACACATCCTGTACTCCACCTTCATAGGCCTCCCAACATACGATGCCACCTTTTGTTTGCAAGAGTTTAAATTTCAAATAAAATCCCAGCATTCTTTTGAAAAAAAGGAAAGGGCCTCTCCCCTGCTTAGATTGTCAAATCCCAGACTAGCCCGGAATTGAATAGGCCAAGTCAGTGACCTCAGGCAGAAAGAATGTTGGTTATTTACGTAGGGCTTCTGCTATTTTAGCAGCAAACCTTTTCTTCTGAAAGGGCAATGTATACTGTTTTGTGTTTATGGCCAAGTAAAAAGCTTGTACATTTGAGATTTGCATCGTAATAGCCTCATAACTCAATATACAGCATCCTCAAAAATAGCAGTGCAAGGCTCTGTTTTGTCTTAGCCAGTGCAGGTCTTTTAGAGGCTTTTACAAAAGTTCTCTGAAAAACCGACCTTAAGATTCAGCTGCTTATATGTTTGCTTTGGTGGTTTTTTTTTTTTTTCCCCTTTCCCCGGAGTTTTAGTTTTTTTCAAAACCTAAAATTACACGTGGTTTCTTTAGGAGCTATCAGGTCAGTGCTCAAAATATTTTGATGCATCTCAAGCTAAGCTGTGCCCGCAGCTTGAAACCAGGAAAATGTGTGAGTGTGTGTGTGTGCAATTCAGACACTGAGCATTTTTCCTGAAATAATGGGAGATCTTTACAGGCATTCTGGCCTGGTGGATGAGCCTGCAATTCCAAATGGTTTTTAAAGTGTGCCTTTCTCAATAGATCGTAACCATGAGGAGCTATTGTGTGAGTAAAGCACACATTTAGGATCCAATCCTGCATTCCTTAAAGTCAATGGGAGTCTGAGCGTGAAAGGAATGCAGGATTGGGTCCTGGAACAGGGGAGCAAAATTGTGTGCCAGATTGCTTTGAAAAGAAGAATACAGCACATCCACAGCGGCCACTTTTTAGTGTTTCAGATTTCAAACGGCTGGAGTCTGTGAAAAGTGGCTTCTGCCAACATGCAGTATCTTCTATTCAAAGGAATTTGGCATTGATTTTTTTTTCTTCCCCTATCTTAAACCCCCTGAAAGCCCTAGAAATTCACCCCTTCTTTCACAAAGCATTACGAGGGGAGGGGGCCATGGCAGTTGGGGGATGGAAGTTTCTCCAAGGCAGCGGCTGGGCTGGAGCTCAGTCCCCTCCTGGCACCCTGACTGTGGTGGCAGCTTCATCGTGGGACCCCGGCACGGAGAGCTTGTGCTTGGTGGCTTTGTGTGAGTCCACTGTAGGAGACTGAGGAGGAAAATTTAATTAACAGCTGTTGAGAGGTTAAAGCAGCCTTGGTTTGCCCTGCTCGCAGTGGGTGGAGTGGCAGAAACCCCGTGGAAAGAAAACCTCTGTGCAGAGAGGCAGTGTAAGCCAGAGGGAGGGATGGGGAACTGCGAGCCCAAACTCACATGTGAGTAAAGGAGGAATGGTAACAAATAAAGAAAAAGTACTGGAAGCTTTTCTTTTCTTTTGGCACATCTTCAGTTCCTGGGCAGGCAAACCTCCTCTACTTGTACTGCTTGAAAGGAAAGGGCTCTCCTGGGTGAAATTCTGCACCCTTTTTAGCCAGAGGTGACGGGGCAGAGGAGGTAGCAGCGGTGGCTTGTTACTACTTAATGTTTTCAGTTATTATTTGTGTTTGTAAAACTTGGTATTCCTCTTGAAGTTTCAGCTCCTGGACTCATCTGGTAACTTAAAATTTAGCTTCCACTGTTCAGAAATAGTAGCTGTCAGACGTGAGGGGTTGTGAAGAACTGTTTTGGGTTCTGGAGGTTTCACTTGCCCTTCAGCTTTTGAGCTCTGTGTGTCCCAGTTCCTCAGTCATCAGGTGGTGTCACACAGGTGAGAGGGACAGTCAACCTTGCATGCCAAGAGAAGCTGCAGCGTGTGCCAGCGGTTGGTGGGCAGTCATGCCCCTTGTGCTGCTGCTGTGGGCAGGACCTTCAGGAGGACCCTGGGCTGGAAAAGTGCCTTTGGGAGTGTGGGCAGCCCATGGGTGCACCACAGACCAGCTCAGAATCAGAGCAGCCCCAGAGCAAGAGCCAGGGCATTTTGCAAAACAAAATGACCAGGTTTGGCCTGGTAAAAGTTTACAGTGCATTGAGCAGCGATGGAGAGCGTGGCAGAGGGGTGGGCAGTGGGCAGGCAGAAGCATTTGCTCAGCTCAAGCCACCTTGTGTCTCATTCCACTTGCACAGGGCTTTGGGGCAATACGAGGGAATTTTCCTTCACTATTGTGGTAGCTGGGAGGTATTTGAGCAAATGTTGTTGTGTATTAATCCTGTCTGTGTGTGTTTACTCATCACTGTAGTCTAAAGGCTTTGGGAGACTGTCACTTAAGGTGCTGGGATGAGACGAGTACTGGTGCTGGTTGGTGTCACATCAGTCACTGCAGAGATGGCATCTGAAGCAGTTAACTAGCAATTAGGTCCATGTTTAATATTGCTAACTAAAACAGGCACAGTTCTTTGATCAGCCAGGCATGAAGAGCTCGGGCTGCCACGCTCAGGAAGCTGAACCAGTCTTGGACCAGAGCTTCCAGAGCACAGAGATTCTCACTTAGTGTCCCGACCAGCCTTAGCACTGACAGTTCATTAAATAAGAAGGGGGAAGAATCTCAAGGAGAGAAGCAGTGTGAGATTTTTTTTTCCTCCAGAAAGAGCTGTTAAAGAAGGATGCTGTGGATCTGTCTTGCTGCTGTGAGACAAGTCAGGAGCTCCTGGGTGCCACTTTCCCAGCATGAGCAGGGCGTGGCTGCGCTGGGGGGCTCAGGCAAGGCCCTGGTGCTGTGCAGGGCAGGGACAGCCACCCTGCCTGGTCCTGCAGCTGCCTGGGCCTTGGCCACTGCCTGCAGGTCCCTGTGCTGCACAGCCCCGTCCCCAGCCAACAGGAATGGCACCCACTGGAGTGATTCTCCATGGCGTTAACTTGGGTTGTTCGGACTGTTAATTAGCTCTGCTTTAACGAATTTCTGGTCCTTAGCAGTGATACCTACAACTGAACTCTTGGATTGCCTTCCATATGGGAGGGTTTAATTACATTTTGTGGCTAAAATAGGATCCTTGTTCCACACAGCTGTGACATTAGAAATAACAGGACATTATTAGTCATTTCACTCTTTGTCCCCTCTAACACTGAAACTTTCACACGTGAAGGTAGAAGAGGCACATCTCTGTTGAGAGTACCACGAGAGGGATTCTGATGGTGAGGAGATGCTCTGCTGTGGGTTTTTCAGCACGCTGGTGGTGTCTGGGATGCACCAGGCGTTATCTGGGAGGCAGGGCTGGAGCTGCAGCATTCCCATGATGTCAGAGGGGAGCTGTTTGTGTTTGAGTAGCGTCAGGCACGGAGACAATGCAGGCTTCTCACATGAACTTGCTTACTCTACAGTACTACTAAATCATGATTTCCAAAGGGTTGTGTGTTTTTAATCATCAAAGTACTTAAAATATTATAATAATGCTTGGCACTTTTCAACTTCAAAGCATGCTGCAAACAGTAATTAGGTCTAATAACCCTGCTGTGACAGTGAGACATTCCTATCTCCTGTCTTACAGCGGCGAGGGGGTGTCAGCCCCTGATCTGGTTGCATCCATCCTGTGTGAGACAGGAGATCTTCCACTGAAGGCTGTGATTGATAAACTTACCTCCCCACAGGCAAATACTCGCGGCCAGCAGCAGCAGGGAGGGCTTGGAATATGCTTTCCAGGCTAGAGGGGAGGGGGCAGGACACTTCCAGTGCACTTTTGGGCCATGTCCTCCACACTGTAAAACCTGGGCTGATTCACATTTTGTTCCATGGGGGCCTGGAGCAGCATTTGAAACAGCATTGGAAAAAAGTTTTACTCCATCTTGGCTTCCTGGCTGGTGTGTTTTCACCACCCAGCAAAGTGTTCTGGAGTCTGGGGAGAATACTTGTGTCAACTGGGGGTCATTTTTCCTTTTGCAAGCTGTCTTTGAGTTGAATCCTTTGATAAAGCAACATTTCTCCCAATCCTTCCTTTTGGTTTGCAACATGTAGGAGATAAAAATTATGCCGGAAGTAATTGATAGATACATTTAAATAACAGAGACTTATAAACTGGTTAAATGTCCAAACCAGTGTTAAAAACCTAGAGATGGTTCTGCTTTTAATTTTTTTTTTTAAGAGTTCCACAAACCCGCATTCTTTTGGATGTTTGTCATGTTGGTTGCAATCACCAGTTGCTATCGGTCCTCGGGATAGAGTCATTATTAGCTTTCATTTTATTATCTGCTAGATTATCTAATGAATGTTTGCACTGTTTGCTGGAGTGTTCGTGAGGTCTCTGTCTCCCACTGAAGGTGGTGGAACTCCCTTAGCCTAGGGTGTCAGCCAGGAAATGGGAGTTACTTGTTTGTCGCTGGGAGTGCATAAGCTTTGTTTTCTATGGGAAAACAAGGCTGAAGAGCACTCGGGGGAGAAGGGGCTTTCCCCTAAAAGCTGCTGCTGCTGTCAGGAGCCCATGCACGGTGGGGTCCCCGTGCGCAGTCCCTGTTCCTGCTGCGGTATCGGCTGTGAAACGGAGCCTCCCTCGCTGCTGCTGCTGCTGCTGCTGCTGCTGCTGCTCCAAACTGGTCTGACGGGGCAGGCGTGCCAAGGTGGGTATCCAGCAGCAGGAGGAACCAAGTGCAGTGTTTGTGAAACCCCACACTTGTGAACTCTGCTAGGCTGCTCATTATTATTATAATGAGCCATCAGCAAGTTGCATCAAGTTTTGTCAGAAACTCTTGACTTTTTTTGTTTCAATATTATGAAAGCAAATAGTAACCAGGCTTGGCTAGACTCAGTCATTCAAAGGAAAGCCAAGCAGCAGGGCCTGTGTGCCAGTGGGCAGGGTGATGTTACCTTCCCTGGCTGGCCAGGTGTTCAGCTCAGCTGGCTAAAGGAACATCAGGGGGTTTTTAACTTGTATTTTCTGCCTAATTGACAATAACAGGTTACAGCGACACAGAACAGGCTGGTGCTGTGCAGGTTCCTGAGTTGCTCCAGGACCTTGAAAGATGAAGCCACCTTGTCCACTACCAGGAGCTTGGTGCAGGCATCCCAACATCAAGGTGTTGCACCCACCCTGCTGCACAGCTGCCCTGGGGCTGGGGGCACCACCACTGCCTCTCCTCGGGATTCCTGTCTCCCTGGCTGCAACTGCCAGCACTTCCCTCTTGATTGCAGTTTGCACACAGTGCCCAGGCACTCAGAGGGTGGTATTTGACCATGTTCAGTGTTGTCATTTAGTAAACCCTTCTTGAGGGCAGTGGAATGTACACTTTTGCCTTTATTTCTAAAATGCAGGATGTAGAAGCCAATATAGGCATCCATGGTTGTTTGAGTGATAACTTGCTGTTTCTTGTTTATGAAACAATTATTGTATGGTCCCTGAATGAAATTCTTCTAAGGTAAAAGGCCTGTTAATCTTATTAATCATTGTTAATAATAGTCATTATCATGTGAGCAAGCTGCTTGCCTGCTTTAAGAGTTTAGGCAAGTCAGTTCCCTAATAGGTGTCTTGTTTCTTTCAGCTTGAAAATGAGAGAAATGGTATTTTCCCTCAATTTTGAAAGGGGTTGTGCTGGGAGTGCAGCGTAGAGGTGGCAGGTGTAGGGCGGGGAGAGCAGCTCTCTGTGCTGGGCGGGTGCTGGGAGCAGGGATCCCACCAGTGCAGGGCTGATGTGGAAACTCACAGTGGGGCTGGGCACAGGGCAATCAGCTGCCAAATGCATCTGAGGCCTGATGTGTGCAAGAGCCACTCCAGAACATCGGCTTTGCCTTGTTTGCTTTGGGTCAGAGGCTTCCCACTCCATCCCAGTCCAGGAGAGCGCTGACCCCGCTGGCTTCTGCTAGTGATGCTGTGCCAAGGAAAGAAGCAGAGCAGAATTTGTGCCATTCCCATCAAGCTCAGCACTGGCAGGCTGGGGTACAGAGTGGGATGTCAGGGTCCTCCTGCACCTTGTGCAGAGCTTTGGGAGATGCCGGTGCCTCCCTGCACTGGCGCGTTGCTGTCCTGCAGAGATCCTTCCGGCAGCCGGCTCCGGGCTTTGTCCCTGATCACCTCTGCTGCTTCTCCCCAGCGCGGCCGTGGGCTGAGGGGATGGCCAGCGCTCCTTCTCCTGGAACAAACGCCCGGCTCTGTGGGTGAGCACAGGGGAAGTGCTGCACCAGCATATCCAAGGCAGGTCCCTGCTCTGGGTGCAGCCACTTCATGTCCACCAGCTAAAGACAAGTTGTGTGCCAAGGCTGGATCTGACAGAGACAACGTGTCCTTTGCAAAGCCATTCTGGCCTCTTTCCTTTCTTCCTTTCTTTCCGTGTACTTTATCTTTCACTAGAGAGGTTTCGATAAGCAGGAGGGAACATCTAGATGTGGTTGCTCCTGCATCAGCTGAGAGAGGCCCCATGGTCCCCTGATTGCTGTCCCAGCCCTGTGCCTTGTTCAGGGGTTGGCCCTGTTTTACTTAAGACTCTCAGAGGGATGAGCACATCGCTCACGTCACCAGGGTCCTGGTCCCCACCAGAGCCACCGGGCAGCTGGAAAGACAAACAAGAGCTGACTCCACCTACCAGCAGTATGGAGACAGCAGCCCGTGAGATCGACAGCCCAAGAATGTGCACACAAAAGAAGCATTTCCCTCAGCCACGACAGTAAAACCACCAGACAACCGCATGCAGCATGTGATTTCCCAAAAGCATCAGCCCAGATCCCAACTCCTTTGTGCCACACACTGTTTCCCAGGATCAGATCACAGTGGCAATGTGTAAAACGCACTTTGAAGCACCCAAAATTAATCATATTTTCCTCAACATTGTTTATGGAAACCATGGAGAGCACTCCTGCCCCTCTGTGCTGGCCAGCTGGCTCAGCTCGCCAACCCTCAGTGTCAAACCCTCCACGGAGATCGGTGTTTCTGCTGGGGTTGGAGGAGACACCCGGGCTGATTCCACGGAGTGGAGCTCCGGCAATGCCCTGGGATCTGTTGACCTGTGAATTCCTCTTGCCCTCTCCCTTGCCCTGTGCCGCTGCTGGCACAGCCCGAGGCAGCCCTTGTCCATCTGGGGCTGCAAAGGGCTGCTGAGAGCTCCCACACGCCTGGGAGGTTTGGCCAGTGGGACCCTGGCAGAGTGGGAATGAGGTGAGCTGGGATGAGGGTGGTTTCCCTTCTCCCTCTCTGCTTTTACACTGGTGAAACGGCGCTGCTTTCTACAGAGCTCTGATCTGCTGTACCTACAAACTGACTGGGCTTGGTGGTTCTTGAATTCCTGGTTTGCATCCTTTCTGTTGGGACTCTCTGGAGTCTGCTGTGCATTTCTTCGCTGTAAAGGGAGCCATCAGTTAATGTCTATCACAGGCTTTGTCACTCAAGTTCTGCATGGGCTAATGAAATGGCAAATGTCAAAACTTGAATGCAAAATCTCTTGTTTTCTGTGTGATTTTCCTGCCCTTCCCTCCATCATGTGTGCCTTGTACTGCTTTAGTGTCGCAGGGAGCTGCTGTGGCATTGTTTATTAATATTTTTGAGTGTGGCAGGGACATCCCTATGCAGTATCCCTTGGGTAGTCCTTTGGAGACAAAGGCTGCTGCTGTTGATTGCAGTGGGTGTGAGCCTGCTGGGATTTTACCTGCCAAGAAAATTGTCTCAATTTGCAAAGGAGCCTTTTCCCCCAAATCATTTTAGAGTTTAGATTGCAAGTTTTTCAGGAACTGGTATCAGCTGGGTTCCATAACCCTCACTTAGAGATAACATTTAGTTGGTACCTAAGGCAAGGTTTGGTACCTGATTTGGTAAGGCCAGATAGAGCAAAGAGCCTGATCCTCAGCCCTGGCTCTGGATGGGCCCTCCAGGGAAGAGAGGGGTCAGGAACAGACCCCACAGACAGGTACAGGGTGTGTGCTTTTCACTTTGCATCCTCAACGACTGGGTTTGGGGAAGGAGAACAAAATTCTGACAGTCCTGTGTTTTAACAGGGAGAAGACTACGAGGAAAAGCATTCTACAATGTCAATGGCAAGGTGTACTGTGAAGAAGACTTCCTAGTAAGTAAGAAGTCAGGCACTTTTTTTATTATTTCTAAAGCAAATTGTTCTTTTATGTTGGCTTGTTCGCTCTGAGAGACAGTTTGATGATGCGGGGCCTCCTGCCAGGGGTGGAATTGGGAACCATTTACCACTGACTCCACAAGAGCACGATCAGCCCCTTGGTTTGAAGTGGAGGCTGTAAAAGCAAGTACATAACTGTCCATAAGCCATCACAAAGTGTAAATTATGAGAAGAAACACTGGAGCTGCTCAAGCTTGGGACTTGAATTGCAGCCACAGAGCCCCGCCTGCCAAGGCTGAGCTCGAAGTCAAACATCTGGGGAATACCAATCATAACAAGAGGGAGACGTTTGTGCCGGGAGCACGGCAGGGCTGTGCACAAAGTTGCTTTGTTGAGGCACAGTTCAATCAGTGCTCTGCACACGGGGCTCTGGGGCTGAGTTGTCATTAGCTGGGAACTGTTGGCCATGGAGGGGCAGCTCAGGTTCTCTCCCGGCTCGCAGATTTTGTCAGTGCTTTGCTTTAATAGAGACTAAGTCAGGAAAAGAAAAATGAAGCCTGTTGCTGAGCTGTGTTGTTTCAAAAATAAAAAATTTGTGCAATTAAGGGCGAGGATTATGCAGAGCACAGCAAATGATTCGATAAGTACAGACCATTTAGAATTAAGATGAAGAGGAAGGCATGGCTGGGAATTGCAATTAGAGAGCGATGATATATTTTAGCTTAGAGGAAGATGAATTGGACAATCAGTGTGTTGAATTTATGCCACCTTACTTACTGAAAAACCATTGATTTAGAAGCTTTGGGTCTTCCAGAACAACTTTTCATTTCTAATGAAAATATAATCATGCTTTTTGCAAAGGAATGATTCAAAGTATATCTCGCAACAAAATTGTTACTGGCAGTTCAAATGCATTTCTCATCAATGCAATCCATAAAAATCATGGAAATTCCTAAAATATAAGCCAAATTTGCCTTCATGTGTTACACCTTTACTGTGAGCTGGAGCCTGTTGGAAAAAAAACCCAAAATGTGTTTTGTGCAGAAAATAAGTATCTTGTTATAATTGAAACTTGTTGCTGTTTTGCTTGCATTCTGGAGAGAAAATTATTTTTTCTTCCTTGCTTTTTTCAGCTTTCCTGTGTTTCTGCAGAAGCACAGGGGCAGGGGGGGAAGAGGTGGAGTGTGAGAGGGAGGGGCTCAAACGGTTGAGATTTTTCATTTGAACTGTGTTGGAATGTACTTTCCCCATGATCAAAACCTTTCATCCAGACTTAATGACATGATTGTTGTTATTAGCTTGTAATTTCAGCCTAAACACAAGAATTTTAAATCTAAAAATCTTAATCTTTTGGAGAACATTCCGTTTTCTTGGGGTGGGGGGGAAAACTCTGTAGCTCAGGCATGTTCTGTAGTGGGTTTCTGAAGGAAGATACTTGCAGAGATTTTCCCAGGAAAACTGAGATTAAGGACCTGATAGGAATAAACTTTCTGCAAGTTAGGGAACTGTTGGGACATTTAAGGCTCAGATTTAAAAGCCCAAACTTCCCACAGGTGTGCTGTAGCAGATTCCCAATAGCAGAGAGGAATGGGGGAGAAGCAGACCAAGGGACGCTGTGTAAGTCAGCAAAGAAACCAAATTCTGACGTTGTCCCTGCTTGTGGTAATCTTGCTGCTTCTCAGGAAGTAATAGCATCTTCTCTCAGCTCCCCTGAGCAAATGTCATAGCAAGTATCCTAGGAATTTTATTGTTTCACTAATGAAATCAAACAACCTTGCCTATTTTAGAGTTCTGTGAACAGGGAAAGCTCAAAGCTTTTCTCAAAGTTGAAAGGAAAAAGGCTGCAAAATCGCCATTAAAAAGGAAATTATTTTAACTTCTTCATCTTCCCAGGTCTTCCTCCTCAACACTTTGAAACCCCAATCCTCTCTAAGAGGCATTTTCAGTCCAAAGCAGAAAACCAAATGCTTTTTCTGTGTAACCGAGAATTTCAGTCTCTACTGTGAGTCCAATTCTTTAGTGCAGCTTCATTACAGTGCAGCAGGATTCCCTGCTGACACTGTGGTGGTGCAATGTTAGGGAAGTTAAGGCAGGGGGATAAGAAAAAGATTATTTCAGTTTGGGAATGTAAACAGATACAGTCTAACTGCATTATAATTGTATTGCTGCTAAGAAAATGCTGCCTGCCGTGGGCATCCTTCCTCTTTCTTGGCTTTTGTTTGTCTGGGAATTGATCAGGAGCATTAGATGCTCCTGTAGGTTTGGGAGCGGGGTCACAGCTCTGTGGATTTGCAGCCCCACCAGGTTATTTCAAACAGCAGGGATTAGGAAGCAGAGCAGCTTCAGCAAATGCGGGCAGGAGGTGCAGTGCTGTCCCACTGGGGGCACTGGTGACACCCAGGGCTGTGTGTACCTGGCTGGGTTTGCACCAGCCACGTGATCCTGCCGTGGGTTCCCAGGGACAGACTGAGAGGTTGATGTTTCCTTGCTTACGGTCCCACCGAGGCAGCGGTGACCTGAATGAGCCCCTCACGTGCTTCCCAGCAAGAGGCATCCTGAGGGGAAGCTGCTGTGCTGTCAATGGGGGACAGAGGTGGTGGCACCTGGAGCCTCCCTGGTACCTGGAGGAGAGCCTGTCCCCTTCCCTGGGAGGGCTGTCATTGCTGCAGAGCTCTGTCAGCCCCCACTGCTGCCTCTGTTTGTCCCATTCATTTGCTGCAGGTGCTTCTTCCCTATCCCTGGAGTCTCACTGGATATGTCCCTCAGGCCAGTCCAGGCAGGACACAGCGATTTTGGGGCTGCAGCAAGTAGCACATGAACAACGATGGGCAGAAAAGCTGAACTGGCTTTTGATGTGAATAAATGCAGAAAATTTTAGTGAAGAATGGATATTATTTATGGGTTTCTTATTTGTGGGTTTCTTCCTATTGTAGCTGCTAGAAATATTTAAAATCCTATGGATGTCAGTATTTTATTCCTCCTGCAATACTGCAGTTTGCTGTGCCAGACCAGCTCCTGCTGGAGCACTCTCCAGAGCTGCAGCTGATGGCTCACATGGGATACCTGGTTCTTTAACTACCACTCACTCACGACAAATCAGCTCTTCCTCTCAGAGGTGGTACGTGGAATTCACTGCAGTGTCATGTACGGTCCCTGAAGCCAAGACCTTGAGAAAACCCATTTTCTGATCCTTTTAAATGTTTGGCTCTTGTAAGAGCCCTCCTTGGCTGAAGTGTCCCCCTCGAGGTTCAGCTGCTCCAGGGGGTCTCTTCCATTTGCACTCTGGCTGTGAGCTCCTGTGCAGGTCACATTTGAACAGAGCGCAGTTGTCACTTCAAGCATAGCGAGCACCGAGAGCTTTGGCTACCAGCTGCTTCCAGAAAATCAGTCTGTAGAAGTGTGGCATGAGGAGGTGCCGGCGTCAAACTTGCCAAATCTGCCCCTTTCTTGCAAAAGTGCTTTTGGTTTGTGGGCACAGGTCATGAGTGAGCTGTTGCTGGTGCTCCTGCTGAGCACTGTGAGCACTGCCCCTGCAAGAGCCACAAGGTACATCCTTCTGGCAAATAGTTGTCCCACATGTTTGCCCTTACTGAGGGCACAGTCTCAGCACCAGGTGGCTTATTTTGCTCATTGTTTGCAGGGAAGAAGTGTTAGAAGTGTTTAGCCCCACTTGTGGAACTGTAGATGGGATAGGGATGCCACGGTGCTGCCTTCTGTGGGGCTGGGAGTGGATGGCTGGGACTGGGAATCCCCTGCCCCTGGAGGATGTGGAATGCCTCTGCCTTCTGGGGTTATCTTTGTCAGCCTCCTGCTTCCAGCCCTGATTAGCTGCACATTCTCTCAGTGCTTAAACCCAAGCCATATTGGCTAAATGTAGAGCATGAATCAGATTTTAAAAAATAAATCCACAGATAACTACTACTGCCTAAGCATGGCACAGACATTGCCTGATCTGTGCCATCTCCAGTAGGATACTGCATGTGTGAGGAGCAGAAAGAACAAAAACAGCCCCCCAAACTTTACATTGCTTTGCTTTAGCTCTAGGGAAGATCCAGTTACTCCTTTAAATGCCACCTTAAGGTAACAAGTCCAGCAATAGCTAAGTCTTGTCCCAGCCCTGTTAGGAGAGTTATTTCATGAAAGGAAATAAAACAAATGACAGTTTAATCCTTTCCTGAAAGCTCTTCGGACACAGATGGCTAACTAGCCATAACAGAGACACTGTTCCTGGTGAAGTGAACAAAAAATAAATGCCTTACTGTATAATAAATAATCCTAGTCAGATGTTCATGTTTCATTTTGTTGATAAATTGCTGCATAATCATGGGTGAAGGAAAAATAGCTCAATAATTTTAATTTGTCTTTCCTTTTCAATGCTTAAATATCATGTAAAGAATTTTTTTTTAAAAGTACTGTTTTGCTTGGCAAAAAACACTTTAAAAATGTCACCAAAGCAGCCTGAATCTTAGATCTATTATCTATCTCTTTTCTTTTTTTTCCCTCTTTTTGATAGGCTTTTCCTTTTTCTCTTGAGGTAATGAACATTATTGAGTGGGGGTCCAGTAGAGGTTAAGAAATGAGAGAATTTCCCTCGAGGGAGGAGATGAGAGGGAAAATGAACCTTGTGACACATGTTAGTTACATTGCTCAATGCACTACTGGAAGACGCTCAGATGCTCTGGAAATAACCTATTACAGACACCACAGGCTGCAGTGCATAGCATTAAGGTCATCCAAAACTTCCCCTTTTAAGATTTTCTCTTCCACTGTCTTAAAACTTTGCCAAATTTAATCATTTAGGCTGAACTTCTTCATGCTAGGTTTTTGCCTCTGGCTAACTTTGCTGTTATTAGTTGTTGAAAGTTTCATCTTGAGGTGTTCATGCATTTCAGTGAGTAAGACTGGAGGAACTCTGCCCATAAATCCTCAAAGAGAAAGGCTCTAAAAACTTGGTTTTGCAAATGGCAACCATAAAGAGACTCTGTGCATTGCAAACCTTTGGGAGTCCCCTTCCTGCCCTTCCCAGGAGGGTGTCCAGCCCCTGTGAGGGCTGTGGCAGGAGGAGGGCAAGCAGCCCATGGCCCCAGCAGAGCCCCTTGCAGCCCTGCAGCCTCTCTGTCTCTCTGCAGCCTTCCTTCTCTTTTCCATCCAGTCTGGGGGGGTTCTGGATCCCTTTCTCCCCTACACCAGCCAGAGGTTCCCAGCCAGGACATTTCTCTTGGCTGGTCACTGCAATGCAAAAGTTGGCTTCAGAGGGCATACGGGGCCTTGTCTTACACCCACAACTGTAAAACTGACAATGATTTCAGAAATGCAAAAGTATCTGGGTGTGCAAGACTGGTAGGCAGGTGGGAAATGGAAATGCTCAGCCTTTCATGGGGAAGGGACAGGATATCAACTGAGGAGTAGCTGAGTGATGGGCAGCTCATCAGAGCAGGGCTTGCACCTTCATCTCCCGTAGCACCAAACACAGCAAGACCCTTACCCAGCCAGGGCCCCTGGGCATGGCTGCAATGTAAATATTAATACTAATGAGGCTTTTCTTCTCAGTTTGTGCACATGCTGTTTTCCAAGCCTGGCAGTGTGGGAAATGGCCTGTCCCACTTGCTGGGGCCCTCAGAAGATAGTTTTTATTTAGTGTAATGGAAGCTGGTGTCAGCTGGAGTCAGAGGTTTGATTTTCCATCTCAGCGACTATAAATGTTTGGAAGTCCCCCTTGGGAGGGAGCCCTGGGACTGGTGCATTAGCCAGGGAGCCCATTTCTGCTAAGTGAGACTCTTTTAGAAAAAAATAGACTCAGTTGAAAAGGTGAATGATTGAAGTTGCAGCTTGTGTCCATTTCGTATCTAATGGGAATCACAGAGCAAATGGAGTTCTAGATAACTGGGAGGATACTGTATTTAGGAGACTTGCTATTAGGAGCCATACTCCAGTCAGAGAACAGACAGACATGGGTGTTTGTTGATATGTTTAAAGAAGGATGGAATCAAAGCATGGAAAGGGATTTGCTGCAATACTCCTGATACACATGAGCATAAGGAAGTCTGTGAGTGTTTTCAAGGTACTGATGGCTCTAGGTTGGGACAGGAGGTGCTTTCAGGTTCCAGAATGAATGCCAAGTGTTGCTGTGCTCCCAGATGCTGTCACTGAAAACAAAGGCAAACAGTTTATAGCGTGTTCCTAATCAGGGCATGAGGGTGTGCAGTCATGTTGCTGCTTGTGTGTGTCTTGCTCCAGCCCCTGCCTGCCAAAAAAACTTGAATACTTTCCTTCCTTAGTTTTCCCTAAGTTTGTGGTATGCCAGTGGTCCTGGGTTTATTTTATAAATGAATTTGACAGTAATGATGATAAATTGGGGTATTCTGAATTGAAGCATTGGGTCAAACCTACAGATGAGCTTAAAATTCAAGTTTCATAATACCTAGGGATAGTCAAATATTGGTCTGCCTCTGCACTTTGGACTTGGATGTGAATCAGCATGAAAAGTGTGTAGAGCTGACAGTTTGCGTTCGTCTCTCATTGCAACACAATTCCAGAGTGCTGTATCCTGAATCAAGAAGTTACAGGTCCACTGAAGCTGGTGGCAGAAGTCCCGTTGCCTTCAGGGGTGTGTCTGGGTTTTGTCCCAGGGATTCATCCCAGAGGACAGAGTTTTAAAGCTGGGGCCCGTAAACAACAAGAGAAGCTGAGGGTGAAGGCTGCGAGCACAGCGTGCAGGACACACCGCAGGCCTCCCTGGGCAGCACTGGGGGCCACAAGAGGAAACCAGCTGGAGTCCTGAGACATCTTGGGTTTATAAAAGAGCAGTGCACAGGTGGCACCTAGGTCCAGGTGATAATGTAGATAAACATAATGCGATGAAATTTCCATGTGTGAGTGAGATCTGTGTTCACTAACAAGGCGCTCAGCGTTTCCTGAACTGGGTTGCAGATTGTTAAATGAGTCGCAGGAATCACTCTCTGGGACGTGGCAAAGGAGACAAGGAAAGGCAAAGACAGGTTTTTTCTGAGATGTATCACTGTTGACTACCATTTGTAACTATCCCGTATGGTACATTTGCTGGTGGAATGTTTGGAAGTGTGTTACGAAGTCCAGTTGGTTTCATGCCCGATAATCACTCCCCTATTTCCTTTTGAGATGGTGATCCAAACAGTCAGACTATCCATTTTTCTTAATATTACACTGAAAAGTAAATTACAGTAACTGAAGCACACTTAAAAGAACTAAAGCTCTTTCTAATTATATCTTAACTCCTGCCACACAGTTGTAAGCAGACAGCATTAGTTTTTTTCTATGGGAGAATTAGAAAAAGACCCATGTGAGAAAGTGGCATGTTTCCACTTTGGTAATAAATGTCGGTATTAGCTGCTGTTATGTTCTGAATTGAAATCTCTCAACAACTGTTTCGAATAAAATCCAGATAATTTTTTTTCCAGGAAGATAGGTTCTTATGTAAACAGTTTCTTTCAGTGTATGCAGTAGATGGTAGCAGTGACAGTAAATAACCTGCAGCAAGACTACAGCCCTGTGCAGTGTGAAGTGCTTTATAGTGTGAATCAAGTCAATAAATGCTGGGCTCTGTAAGAGGATGCAGAGCGAAAGCTGTTGATTCAGCCTTTTTTCTTGATCATTGTCACTGTTGATGCTCCCACAGGAGTTTGTTTAAGGAAGATCTAGGTAAGAAAATCATTAGTGGCTCTTAATTAACCACACAGCAAGTAGCCTTGGTGAGTGCTCACTCAGGGCCTCTGTAGGTGCTGTAGGATGTAAATGGCTGGTCCCTTCTCAGGGCCTATAAAATGCCTGACTGCCAGAGGCAGAGTTCAGGACCAGCTGAATTCCTGGGTTTTGGCAGAGTTTTGTGCATGGCCAGACCACCTGCTACCTCTGTGCAGAGTGTGGAGTGCCTCCTTGCCCTGTCCTTGTCCTTCAAACATAACAAAGTGGAAAGACAGAAGCAAGAAGGCAAACTGCTGTGTAGTGTTTCCTCATGGACAGAAAGACAGAGTGAAGCAACAGGATATATGAAAAGGTTTTCAGCAGGATGAAGAGTAAAGTTGTGGACTGTTTTCCTTTCGTTAATCTGTCACCTGCCATGAGGCTCCTTTATCTTTGAGCCTGAGAAGGCCCCATTTTGTCCAGTTCATTTTAAGCGCTGCATTTAAATATGTGTGTAAAAAACAACAACAAAACTTCATCTGCATGAATCCAAATTTCATATTTGCTCCCTCTCTTAATGCGATCCCATGAATTTCTTACATTGTTGTGTCCCATGTAGTAAGGGTCCCATGCAGAGAGCAGACAATGCAGCAGCGAGAAGACAGATGCTCTGCTAATGGGAAACCATGGAGCAGAGAGTCTGTGAGGGATTACAGGCAGCCTGGGGTTGGAATACATTATTAGCATAGCACCCAATTCAGAAATTAAATGCCTGAAGCATTTTGGCAAAAACTCCTTATCATCCCGCTCAAAAGCTCTTAAAGCATAAAAGAGTAGGAATCTCAAGCCTAGGCTGAGCAGCTCCGTTTGGTGACTTTGCAGTGCTGCAGCAGTGAATTGGAGATTTTACAGCTTCATACCATTACCGGGGCAGCAGCTGCCACACCCACTGAAATGTAACCCACTCACTCTGCTTGCACAAACCTTCAGCAGGTTTTGAACATCCTCATCAAAGAGGCAAATGGGCCTGAATGAGATTCCTGGGTCTGTTTCCAGGAGGAAGGTTTTGTTTTGTTGAGTGCATAACAGCAGGGAAGAGCACCAGCCCCTCCTTGGGCACGGTTAGGCGTGTGAGGGAGGAGCAGTGACATGTCTTTTCAAAGGCCTGACATTGCCCAAGGTACAAAGTTTGGGTCCTGAAGCCTTTTTCAGGCACACTATTTTCTGAATGTTTTTCTTTTGAAAATCATGATGGGAACATCAAACTTGGAAAGACCCTGGTAGACAACCAAGATTTGCTACAGGACTGAGAGCAGGCAGGAGAAATTGTTTCTCATAGTACTTGGTGGGATTATCCTCCATGCATAATTGTTCATTATATGCTCAAAATTCATTGTTAATTTCTTTTAGATATATTGCATATTAGACAGAAGAGTTATAAACCCCAAGATTATCCCAGGAGGATACTAACAGGCCTAAATATTCAGGACAGAAGGGGACTTGTTTTCCTCTTACATTGAAACAAAGACTCTTGGACAGGATCATTAGAGATTTCTCCTTTTTTGTCTGTTTGATAATCAAAGTATATTGGACAGCAAACAAAAGAAAAGTTCAGTCAGCCAAGTCTTCTACTTTATTTTTACTCCTCTATTCTAACATAATTAACATATTTCTCAAGGTTTATTTAGTTTCCCAGAGTCTTATTTTATATAAATATCATTGGGGAGCTGAATTACAAAGTCTTGATTTGTGCATATAAAATGAGATTTTATTATCCTGGTAGAGAAGACAAGGACAAGGTAAATAAGGAAGAAAATGAGAAAACAGTTGAGACCAGACTAAGAAATCAGGAAAAATAATATGCCAGCTCTTCAACTTGCACTTTGTTTGCTTTGCATCCTGGTGTATCCAGCACTGTACTCCTGAGTCACAGAAGGGAGAGTAAAGGGTAACACTTCATTTTCAGCTTTGAATTTCAGAGCTGGTCTTTTAATAACAACTTCTTTCAGTGTTTTTATATATGCTTACAGAGTATCTGTAATGAATATTAGGGAGAGTTCAAAATTAAGCTTCCCATTTGTTGTGGAGACAGAGTGTCCATAGGCTTCTAACTGTTCCCATCCAGACTGAGATTGGTGTGTATTTACATCACTTTACTGCTCTGCCAACAAAATCCTTTTTCTAAGAACCTGGCACAGAGGGAGCCCTTCTAGAGTAAGGCTAGAAATGAGCCCCACACCGCTTAGATCCTGAATGAAGTTGTACCCATGAATACCATGGGAACAGGAACCAGAGCCGAGATTTGGCTTCTCCATGAGGGTCTTGCCTGTCAGCCTGTGTCACTTCACTGCTTCACCTCAGTTTTTCATGTCTCCAGATTGTGAATGGGGGCTGGTGTGCTTAAAAGTTCTTTTTACCCCTCCAACTCTGTCAGGAATAAAAAAGGCTCTAAGTCTGTGTAGCAAAACCTTCTCCTCTCCTGCAGTTACCTGTTCACAAGCTCTGGGGCACCAGTGCTTCTCCCAGCCAGCCATGCTGGGAGCCCACCCCGGGAGGCTCTTGGTGTGCTGAGAGACAATGAAGAGGCTGTTCTGCCTTGTCTGCAGTCTGGAGCAAGTCACAGCTCCTCTCCCATTGCACACACAAGATCTGTGAAGGTTGTTAATAATCGAGTGCTTCAAAGACAGACATTGACAATTTTAATTAGTATTTTAGGACTTTCAAGCTCTGCTTCTAAAGTTCAAAGCTTAGTACAGTAGCCCTGTTTGAACACTCCAAATTAAAATCAAACAGTGCAAAGAAGCAGTTTACAGTAAGCTCCAGAAATGTCGAGAAAGTAATTTATTGTTTTTAGCAGCAGTGTCCACAGTACTGCCATCCTGTAGAAAACAGTGCTGCTGGGCTCTGAGGCTGTTAATTCTTTTTCAGTCCAAATAGATTTAAAACACAAGCAGACCTGAATCCAAAACCCTGATCTCACTGAACCAGGCCTTCAGTCTGTCTGGGACTGACCCTGTGACCAGGAGGGAGAAGAGTGTAGTGGTAAAGGACAGCTCCCTGACCCCATGAAATATTTTGTCACTGCTGTTAGACTTACTGCCATTAGCAAAGTCTTCTTAATTGGGTAATCTAGTTCTGGATGTGTTTGACTAATAATAATTCTCTTGTTAAAAACAAATCATGGTTTTAATTTAATAGGGTTAGTTATATAAGGAGTGATTTTGTGTCAGCAAAGCCTTTCTTTCTGACAAACAGTGTAATTTATGACAATCTAGTTAGCAATAAATGCCATTAATCTGACCACTATGCAATTCTGTTCCTGGGGAATAATGTCCCCTCTTAATCAATAGCTGGGTGAATGCTCCTTTGCATTCCTTATCAAATGACAGCCAGATGGTGCTGGTAAATTCATTCCAGCAGGATTTTAGAATTAGCTGGGTTTGTGCTGTTGTTAATCCTCTGCTGTCTGTGTCACCAGGACCTGCCCACCTGTTTCCAGTAAGCCTGGAGTTCCCAGCCCTAGGAAGCAGTCTAGCCAGAGGGTTACTCAGCCACAGGGCAGCCAAGAAACATCCCAAGCCATGAGACCTTTTTTCTGCATCAGTAAGAAGAACGAAAAAGCAAATGAAAGTAGTATCTTGCAGAAACAGCCAGCTAGCACTGCCTGCCTCTGGATTTGTTCCTCAACATCCTCATCTCTTCTAGGGAAGTTTCAAAGTTTCTTGAGACTGCATGAGCTGTGTTTCTTAGGGCATAATAAGTTTTGGCCTGTGTCAGTTGCTACACCATCATTTACTGACTTCTGGGCCCATCAAAGTGTCTACAAGACCTTTTCCTTCATAATCACTTTGTTGCATAGCAACAATAATTTTGTCTCCAACTTATTGATCCAACATAACATGTAATCCCCTCACTCCAACCAAAAGGAAAACATATGGCAGCTCCAGGCTGGGAACCACAGGCTTTTGATGTGAGGGGACAGTTAATCCCCACTCAGCCAGCGGGGAATGGAGCAAGATATAAGCTCTGTTGGGGCTCAGAGGACATATTAGGTGCCTGAGCCAATTAACCTGTGTTCTAGGAGAAGAGTCCAGTTTACACTCACCCTCCTCTCCTCATCTTTTATCTTGTGCAACTAAAGCACATTTCAGGCGAGCTCTGCTAAAAGAGCATCACTGTGCAACGCCCCCAGAAAGGTGAGCACCCCTTCCCTCTGGCAGGACGGTGCACACACAGCTCTCAGCTGAGATGGGGCTGCAGAGGGTGAGGGGAAAGTTCAGCTACTGCAAACACCAGTTTCAAATGTACATGGCTGGAGTTCCTCACAAAGATGCCTCTTGGTTGTAGGGTGTGGTTTGGTAGGTCAGTCTGATAACCTGGATGGTTTTTCTATACCTCTAAACAGAGGGCTAAAAGCAGACCTTGGCATCTGAAACAGGATCTGCTTTGGGGACAGGAGCACAAAGTTAAGGTCAGGACCACTCAGGCAGGGAACACAGAGCTTTGGTCCCAAGCAGGCAAAGCATCTCCCCACAGCCGTGCCCTTGGCCCTGCAGTGTGAGCTGGCAGCTGGGGTTTGGACCATCTCTCTGAGCTACCTTACTGCTGCCCACATTGTGCAGCAAGCCCAAGCTCCTATGAGTGCACTGCTGGATTCTCTCCTGGCTGGAAAGCTTGGTATCCACAAGGCAGCTAAATCCTTCTTGGGCCTGTCTTCATTTTTCTGGCTTGCAAATAGCACTGAGTGAAATGTAGGTCCAAAGTCTGAGGTTGCTAATTTGAGGATTTGGGAGGTGAGTCCTACATTATTTAAAGCAACCACCAAAAGAGTCAATTCAAGCTAATTTCTGCACATCAAACACAAACTTTCCAAACAGACTTTAAAAATAAAAAATCAAACTTACAATAATACTGCTACACTGGGAATTTCAGTGGAAATATTGCAGTGGACCAGAAGGCCAAACTGGTATCTGAACATGCTGCAAGAGCCGAGCAAAGGTTTCTGAGTCACTGTCTCCCAAACTTGTGTCATACACAGCACAGGCTGGAAAATAGCACACCTTCACCTAAAAGGTATTTCTATTGCTAGAGGAGTGTCTACTAATGATCCTTTATTTTCTGTCATTTTAACAGTATTCAGGTTTTCAGCAAACAGCAGACAAGTGCTTTGTTTGTGGACACCTCATAATGGAAATGGTAAGAGACCTGAACTCCTAATGACGGGTAACTTGGCTTCCCTCTATTTTGGGAAGTGCACTGTGAGACATCTGCTTTTCCCTACCCAGGCTGACATTGTGTCTTCACTGCTGCCAGTGTACTTTTTGAACCTGAGGCAGTAAATAAAAATACCTTCATGCTCTATTACTACTATTAAGTACAGAAAGTTGGGCTTCTTTGCTACCTAAGAATATGGGAGGCCGTTATTCTGCCATTTGTGAGTTAAAATAAAATAGAATTTTAATACTAAAGGGGGAAAGTACAGCACATCTTCATATGAGAACATGGTAAAGGAACATGGCAGGTGTGCTCTGTAGGACAGTGGATAACAAGAGCTCAGTCAAGTGGGTGGAATCTGGGCCAGAGCTGAGGGACGTTATCAGTAGTCCTGAGGTTTGTCACCCACTCCGTGACTTGCTTTATTTACCCTCTGTTGCTTGCTCCACATCATTTAAAATGCATTATTGCCACTGGGATTTGTAGGGAGCCAGTAGTCAGAGTTACTTTTGTAATAAAAATCAAAGGGCTTTGGGCTGGCCAGATACTGCTGGCATCATTTCAGTGGGTGAAAGTAGGAAGAGTTTTGTGTGCTCTTCCTAAGCAGAAATTCCCAAACAAAACGAAGTGGTTTGCACAACAAAGAAGGGCATATCCCTTCATCTGTACATCTGTAGTGTATCAATTTTCCTCTTGCTTTTAACTGTGCATGAACCTCAGTGTGCCTAAGAGAAGTAGCTGTTGTGTTGCACACACGGAGGTTCAGTCGGAGCTGGGAGGGAGTCTTCACTAATGAGGATTCTGGCTCATATCCTGGCACCACTAGTTGGACAAGGATATTGTTCGTTTTAGCCCAAGAGCAAATTTCTAGAGTTGTGTCATGCTGGGAGGGGGAGGGGTATCCTGACTTGCATGCTTTGAGCTGGCCCTTAATTGCAGAATCCCAGGCAAGAGTCCATGGTATCTCGCTGGTGGAGCTCAGTAGCTGGAAGCTTGGCAGGTGCTTGTCTGCCTCTCTCCCATCAGCAAGTGTGCTCTGACAAAAGGAAACAGCTCTGGGAGCTCCAGGAATTGAGCACTCCTATTTGGCTAATTCCGGCGGCTTCCTGCCTGGGAGCGCGGCCCGGCCGTGCCGTGTGCTGGCCTGGGGCAGAGCTGGGGCTGTGCAGGGCCGTGCAGGCTGCCCTGTGCTCAGTGCCCGTGGCTGCACAGCTGTGCCAGGCTGGCACCACAACGCGCTCCTGCCAGCCTGGCACAGCCGTGCAGGCTGCCCTGTGCTCAGTGCCTGTGGCTGCACAACTGTGCCAGACTAGCACCACAACGCGCTCCTGCCAGCCTGGCACAGCCGTGCAGGCTGCCCTGTGCTCAGTGCCTGTGGCTGCACAGCCGTGCCAGGCTGGCACCACAACGCGCTCCTGCCGCGGCACCAACCCCAGCACAGGTACCCGGTTGGCTCTGGCTGGGAACTGCCTTGCCAGTCAAGCAGAGTCAGATACCACTCACTGAACTACAGGGCTTCATCAGAGAGGGAAAAAGAGGTTAAATTAAATTTCCCTTTTTTTCCTGTACTTCTTCCCTGTTGGTTTGATCTTTATTCATAGAATCACCTATAGGGCCATGGGAGCTTGGTCTGGGGAGATTTTTCATCTCAAGCTTCCCAGCAGCTCCAAGCTGAACACTGTGCTAGCAGCTGCTTTTTGAAATTACCTTCCAAAGTTACTTCTTACACCCAAAATGTATGGAATTGGTCTTCTAACCTGTTGAGAGCTGCCTGAAGATGACACTGTGTCTTGCTCTTCCCAGGGGGTTGTTCATGGGCTTGTGGCATCCTCCTCAATGTCCCAGTGCCACACTGAGTGTTACAAAGATGTCAGGAGGGAGGGGATCTGTTCTGTAGTAGTGCAGCCAAGGCTGCATCAGACCTTTCCTTGAAACCTTTAAAATGCAGTAGGGAAGGTCAGCATGGGAAAAGCCTGGGCAGGTGCATGGATCAGTATCCAAACACATGGGTAGTGATGGAATTTTATCAGAAACCGATGGGCCCCTATAACTGAGTGATAACCAGTCAGTAACTCTGGGGGATTAGGATCCTTAGTTAATAAAGAAGCACCTCTTTATTTGCTTGTTTTGTTATTTAACTTCTTGAGTAATGACCAGTTTGGATTCTGTCTGTCACAGCCTTTTAAGTTTTGTAAAGTAACTCTGTATCCCAGTAACTTGTATTTGGGATTTCCCCAGAAGTGGTCTGTGAAGCCATTTTTAATTCCCATTGGCAGTACTGGCCCTGTAGAGCTAAAACTGATGGGCTTAGCCTGATTTTCAGTTCTTGCTTTTCATTGGGAGCATACTGAAACCCACTAAAATAAGCAAGTTGATTGTTTTAAGAGGCCCCTTGCTGACAGATCTGCGGAGTGCTAATTTCATCCTGAAGTGCTTTTCTCACTGTCATTATTAAGAATAAGGGAGACACAGCAGTTTATGGGGAGAGAATATCTTATGTAACGTAATCATGCATCCACTTATTTTGTTGTTTGCCTCATAAGATCTTACAGGCTCTTGGAAAGTCCTACCATCCTGGCTGCTTCCGCTGCGTGGTGTGTAACGAGTGTTTGGATGGAGTCCCCTTCACTGTAGATGTGGAGAACAACATTTACTGTGTGAAAGACTACCATACGTGAGTACACAAATCCACTGCATGCTCAGAAAAATTATAGTAGTTAAATCATTGATGTAGTTATAAGACTTGTAATAGATAAAAAGGTCACTCCTATTTGCTCAGATGTCCTTCAACTGCTTCTTTCATGTGTTGTATTTGTAGAGTATTTTGAGGTTTATTAAGTAGTACTTCATGGGCCCAGTATGGCATACAGTGGCCAAGTGAGGCTGAAAATCAAATTGTGTCAGAGGATGTGTTTCCTGGGGACTGTT
The DNA here is from genome assembly GCA_013399195.1 of Dicrurus megarhynchus. Classification (NCBI taxonomy): domain Eukaryota; kingdom Metazoa; phylum Chordata; class Aves; order Passeriformes; family Dicruridae; genus Dicrurus; species Dicrurus megarhynchus. The sequence goes on along the minus strand of VXAD01010005.1, from coordinate 388,146 downwards.
CCTCTACTTCTTTCAGGACTATCAATACTAATTATACCAGGCCACTTCTGCAAGTGTTGGTAGGCTCTGCTGGCTGTTTCCAAGAGTGGAGGTTCTGGCAGTGCTGGACATGGGTGTAAGTTTTTTTAACCGACAGAAGACGTGTAGTTAACAATGTTAGAACAATTTTAGCCTTACCTGGCAAAAGGTAGAGGTTTGAGATTGCTTTTGGAATCCTTCCTGATTCCGCTCAAAGGCAATGGGATCCTGCTCTTAGCTCCAGTTAACCAATAACTCAGTTATGCATCAGGAGTCAATCCCCCTGAATTCAAGCCTGCCGGTGCCAATCTGACCGTGTCACAAGGACACAGGGAGTGTTGGCCCAGTGATTGTCATAAAATGCAGCTCTGGACCGTAAGCCCAGATGTGTATTTAGCTGTAGATCCTGGCCACGATCAGCACCTCTCCTGTTCAGCATGGTTATGTCTTCCTGATGTCAGAGAGTGACAGTCCCTAAATCAGGAGCTGCTTTGCAGTCAAGCATCAAGGCTCTGGAAGAATTTGAATGGTTTTATAAATAAAGGAAGGAAAGAAAAAGGGCATATGCAGGAAGAGGGGTGGATTCACTATGCCTCAAGGTTGGGAAGACCTAAACAATAAAGCTGGGGTAGATCAGCCATTCCCAAATCTCCTTTTCTTTGAATATCATCGAACAATTAGAGGTGTTTCAAATCCTGTGGATCTCCATTTTACTAAAAACAAGGCATGATTAGAATGGCTCTCTTGGTTCTACTTTTTGAAGAAGCTTTAAATGTGATTGAAACACTTTCTTCTTGCACCCTAGGGTTTTTGCACCAAAATGTGCTTCCTGTAACCAGCCAATCCTCCCAGCACAGGTAGGTGTTAACATGCACTGACTCTTAGGGAAAACAGCTGTTGGCATATGGGCACTTCCTGAAAACACACTAAATGCTTTTCCTTCCTCTCCCGGAATCTATACTATGTTAGATACTAAGTTAAACACAGTTCAGCAGTAAAGTAACTCCCAAACATTCCCAGAGGCTGTAATAGTCATACTACTTCTGCAGCATAGTACTTTATATCTTTTAGGGTGCTTTCCAGGTCTTCATTAATCTGTTAGAAACCTCATTTAATTGAAAATACTAACTGGGGCTCCAAGAACAACCCAGAGAGTAAAGCCTTTGAAAAGACATCTGATGGTTACCCTGACCCTGTGAGAAGGCCACACAGTCTGTTGTCCTGAGGTGGCAATGGAATGAAAGTTCTTAAAGGAGTTGAAAAGGCAACAAAAATGAAACCAGGTGAAACCTGCTTGCAAGCTCAGCCTGTGCTGGCAGTGTTGTTGGCACAATTAGCCCGAGTGGGGCTCCCTCATGCTCTGGTGGGTGCAGGACCCTCCGAGTTCCCTTTGCTGAAGTCACTGACCAGCTCACTTGTAAACAAGGGCCTCAGCATCTCCCTGCTTTTCCTCCTGTCATGTTTATAGAGCCAGAGCTTCCCTCCTGTAAGCTGCTGTGCCCCAGTAAAGCCAGAGGCTAGAGCCTCTCACAGGCCCACCTTCATCCCTCTGCACATTACTCTCATTTGTCACTAGTATTTCTGTCATTTGGCCAAGTCTTACATAACTAAAAAACCCTATAAAGGCTGAACCAGAACTGCTTGTCCTGGTGATGGGTTGTGAGGAGAAAACCTCTATGTAAATTTCACCCAATTTGGGTCTTAAAAAATAATTCTTTTTTCTTTTCAAGAAAGAAAGAAAAAGAAGTAAAAGGTAGTCATAGTGCTGACTCACATGATGACTAGCAGGACAGACTCCATATTCTTTCCCAGGGAAATTTCTTAGGTTAGTTCAAGTCTAGCAATGCAGGTACTAACTTGCCCACAGCTTCTCTCAGACGTAGTCCACGTCATATCTGGTGCTCTAACCACACCTGGAACTGGAAACAATGCAAGGCAACCAATTTAATGAGCTCTGTCTTCAGAATGGATCAGGAAAAGAGCCTTTGAGGTTACTAGAAGGGTATGGGCTGCTCTGCAGGGCCTGGGGCTCAGCCAGGAATTGCACAACTCTGCTGCACCCACCCTCATGCTGAGGTTTGGCCTGTGCACATAATTACCTGCCAGACTGGTATGTCAGTCCCTATGGGGACACACAGTGACATGTGCATTTGCAAAAGAGCTGTGCAGCAGATGGTTTGAGGGGAGTACAAGTGCTGGAAAACGGAGCAGGATGTATACAAGGAAAAGTTACCCAATGAGCAGGTTTTTGACTGCTAATTTGTTCAGATCCTGGGTGTCCTTGGAAGATTACTTGGTTTCAAGACTGATTTGTTCCTTGAGGATGAGGTTTTGGCTACATTTCCCAAATGACCCGTGCAGCTTAGGTGTGCCAGACACCCACACTGCTGCAATACAGCCAAGGAGTGGTGCAGTGCCATGTCCCAGGGCCAAGACCCTCAGCGGTCACACAGCTCTGCTGTGCTGGGGAAGAGGGATCCCCAGGGAAACAGCTCTCCAAAGCAACAGGCTGGGCAGAGTGAAGGCTGAAAAAATGCTGCTTAGACACCACTCTTACTTTCTCTTTGCTCCCCTCCAGGGCTCCGAGGAGACCATCCGGGTGGTGTCGATGGACAAAGACTACCACGTGGAGTGCTACCACTGTGAGGTGAGCCCCGGGCTCTGCCCACCCGCCCCTCGGCAAGCTCTGCCTCTGGGGAGACCTGCTCTGACCCTGGGGGGACCCACTCAGCTCTGAGGGGGTCTCTGCTCTGCCTCTGGGGGAACCCTGACTCACCCCATGGGCTGCACTTGCTGGCTCCTGCACACCTGGGCAGGTAGGGCTCTGCCCCACAGCTCCTGGAGGAAGGCAAAGGGGTGAATGCTGCCCAGGCTGGAAATGGTGCTGCCAGTGCCAAATTACTTTAGGAGGGGTTTTTTCCCAATATAGTAACTTCAAAGCTGGGCTCGGTTTGTTGGGTTGAATTTTCTCAATACTTGTGGATGGGGAGAGAGCAAAGAGTAGGTGCCAGTTCTCTTTTTCCTCATCTCTAGGTACAGTCTGTAGGGCTCTGCTCTGTGGAGACTTGAATTTACATTGGCTGTGCAGGGAAGGAGTCTCACTGGAAGGCTTTTCCAGGGGATCTGGTTTTTCCATGCTGTATGAATATTGATTCTTTACTAGGAAATAGACAAGGATACCACTGACTTTCTGTCACTTTTTTGGGAGTAGTTTCTTATTGTGCAGAACATTTAAACATTTATTGCCACAGATCAAGTTGTGGAATTAATGCTCTTGCTTCAGAGAGGAGACCTGAGTTCATCCTTAGTCCTGCATCCAGGAACATGAGAAGGGAAGCAAACTCACTAAGTTGGGATCAACCAAAAACTTCCCTTTTGCCACAGATTTGGCACTCTGACACAGCACACAAATATCCACACAGATCTTACCTGTTAGCACCAGGGGCAGTATTGCAGCAGTGCTGCCTTCATGTACTGTTGTGCAAAGGTTTTACAAAGAATCTTCTAAGAGAGAAAGTAACAAAATTCGGGGCATCTTGAAATGTTATGTACCTAAATATAAGGAAGGCCCCGTCCACTCAGCTATCTCCTTTCAACAGAGACACCTGATACTCCATCCATTTCTATTAATTTTTCAAGAGAAATTGGCACAGGAAATCACAATATTTTGGAGAGCTGAACTTCCCTCCTCCTTCCCCCAACTGTTGCTTTGTGCAGGCTTCACCTAAGATGACAGCTCCCTCCCCTGCTCTCTCAGGCTATTGACTTAATGCTGGAATGTCCCACTGGGGGTTTATTTTCCGTTCTGTTTCATTATTCATTTCCCCATTCTCTTTCCCATTTGAGGCAAATCAAGCTGCCTCCACAGCTGCCCAGAAAGGCTGAGTGCATTTACATGCAGAAATCAGGAGTTAGCCATGTGTCAGCAGGGCTGGGTTACTGCCTGATGGTCTCAGATCAGGCTCTCTGTACACTGCTGTCCCCAAATGCTGCTCAAAAGCGAGTGCCAGTATTTTGAGGTGTGTGCATGAAGACTTCAGCAAAGGCTGCCATGACTTAGGCAGCCACTTCTCATCTGCTGTTGATGCCACCTCACCTGGTGGCCACGCAGTCAGTGGTCAGGTTGGAAACTTTGCTGCTTTTCTGTGTCATCTCTTTCATGTGCAACCATTTGACTTCTGTGGAGGAGTTCAACCCCTTTTACAGATCACTGGAGTCCCGTTCTGAAACTGGAATCCACTGACAAGGCAGGCTTTCTCCTTGCAGAAAGGGAATTCCGTTTTGGAGAGAGAAAATGATACAAACACTTGGCACATCTGTAGGGCATCTGAAATTGGTAAATTCTAATTTTAAATCTTGTATAAATTGCTATAAAATCATTATATAATATGTAACAACACACAGAAAATTACCTTGGCAGATACTTCGATCAAGACCTCTCTAAACTAACACTCCAGTTTTAAAACTTACTTTAAAACACATTTTCAGTCTTATTTCAGTATTCTAAAATTCAAAGATTTACAGTTGAGCTGTGAAAGCTGAAAAATTATACTTTGTGTTCAGTTAAAAGCTTTGCATTTGTTTTTAGTACTAAAATAACCTATATGCCCAGTTTGTTCAGTTTTTTTTTTCTTTCTATTAAGTGCACAGATAAATATTTAGAATCTCTGGTTTCTCGGAACTGACCACAGTAATAATTTCTAAGTATTTAACATACTTGAAACATGAAATCTGAGCACCAAACTTCGATGATTTCCAAATGCCCTCAGAATTACAGTGATGGCAGCTGGAAATCAGGATGGTCTCTATTGCAGTGTACATAACAGTCAGCAGGCAGGATCACTGTTAGCCGCTTTTCTGTTTGTAGTTACGTGTCAGTCCCAGAGGTAACAGCATTTCCACTAAAGATGGACCACTGGCCTTGAAGTCTTTGAGTTCTGCTAATTCCAAATTAGAGACAGTGTAGCCCTGCTCCAGAAGGAAGATATGTCGTCACCTCTCCCCCCTTTTCCCTCTCCTCTCATTCTCTACATATGCTCCCCCACATCTTGTTCACTGCTTCGCTGCAGAATTAACTCCTCCTCTGTTCGAGCCTCTTCCAGGTTGTATTTGTCAGGGTCAGCCCCTGCCTTGCTTTTTGGCTGATTTGCATCAACATTTATTAGATGAAGAAGAGACCAGAATGGGAAACAGTGGTGAAAAAAAGGCTGGGCACTACTGTAGACTGTCCTGTTTGACTTCAGTAATGTCAGCATGAGATGGTCAGGGTGGTCCTCTCAGAAGCTGTGGAGGCTGCTGGCTTTGGTGGTGGGGAGGGAGCTCTTGAGGTTGTGCAGGATAGACCAGCAGCGCTGTGAGAGGCCTGCCTGAGCCACTCACTGACCTGGGATGTCTCTCTTTCTTCTAGGACTGTGGCTTGCAGCTCAATGATGAGGAAGGCCATCGTTGTTACCCCCTAGAGGGCCACTTGCTCTGCCACAGCTGTCATATCAGGCGCCTTAATATCAAACTGCCATCACATCCACCTCCAAGCTACCCCATGCATGTCACAGAACTCTGAAAGATATTTCCATGATCAGTAAGCTGTTTGAAAGAGAAGACAAAAATCTAAAAATGACTTCCATGTTCCTTTAAAGATGAGGTTCCAGTCATAACCATCTAAACCAGCTATTTATTTTTTGAATCAGAGGTGAGGGGTCCTTTTCTGATCTTGTACATATGCATTCTTTTATCTAGACATTTTCACTGAGACACCGTCTACTTGAACAAATAATTCACCACTAAACTCTAACTGTAAATGGCAGCATTTCTAAAAACAATGGTACAAAGGGCTGTTCTGCACTCCCTACTCATTTCCTTCAGTGGAGATTTCACCCAAGTAAGGAGTATAGAATAACTTTCCAAAAGTTAGCACCTTATCATATTGCAGCAAGCGTGATAAGATAAATGCTAGCATTTTAGCTAGTTTTGTTGAATTCTGGTCTTAGAGAATACTTAGATTCCAGAAGTAGGGAATAGGCAGCAAGCAGGTGTTTTAGCCAGGGCGGTTTTCAGCGAGCTTAAAGAAGGGTGTTCTGTGAAGAAGCATCAGGCCAGCTCTCCATCCTACAGGGTCCCACAATCATCCAAAGACTAATTATTTAGCTTGTTCAAGAAATATGGCAAGCATTTGATGTAAAACCCACGGTACAGAGGATTGTATCCAAAAGATTGGCAAGTGCAGGGTCAGCAGTTGCAGCCCTCTGTAACTGCTGGCTGTGTAGCCATGGCTTCAAAATGCATTCCTATCAAGTGGACCATTTGGCACTTACTAAAGAATTCATCTTTCAAACCTGTTTTTTGTTTAATAGGGTTCTATGCAAAGGTACACTTGTCTTTATACTGCTTGTTTTATCCAAGACTTCATTTGTTACCAACTGCTTTATGATTGTATGTTGAGACATTATTAAAGAGAGGCACAGTGGTTTGGTATTACCTTTTCAGCTTTGTGTTCTTTTCAAGATTACTTTTGAACTGATTATGGTGGTTGTCTTCATTGGAAAACAAAGTGCAGTTTAGCAGGAATAGTAATTTAGAGAGTCAGACCATTGAAACATCGGTATTTACAACAAGTATTAGCTGTACATAGAATGTACACGCTTTCATGTTTTGCATAAGCTTTTACAGTACCCTCAGACCTCTGGGGAGAAATACATGTCTTCCATATAGGAAGTTAGATGAATCTTTTTTTATGGTTTGTTTTCTACCATGTGCTGATGTTTTACATGCAAATCACACATCTGTGTGTCAAAAAAATTCCTTGCACTCTCACGAGAATTGACCCAGCCTTCCTGAAGCTGCAATTTATCACTGCTGTCTTTAACTGTATTCAAAGGTACAATAAAATAAAATTCTTCAGCTCCAGAGGAAGTAGAAATACCAGACCAACTTCTTGGCATGTGTAAACTGGGTCATTTCCATGCCAGTTCTCAACAGTTGAGAATCTGCCCGATCCATTCGGAAATGATCCCACATTAAATTCAGCATGCAGACTGATGGAATGACTTATTTGGCAACACCATTGCAGTTTAGTTTCTTATGCTCCATTGACTTTTTGAAAGCCATTTGTGGTGTTCTTGAAAAGCACAAAGAGCATCCAATGGCCACTAATTCCTAAGTGGAATAATTAACTCCCTTAACAGAACTTTTTGATTGTCTGGAATTTCCTTATGGGGAAAGGTGGGGGGGTGGGGGAACAGGAAAAATTCCTGAGTACTATTTTTTTCTGTTAGTAAGGAACAAAAGGGATGCTTCCTGAACTTCTGCCAGACTTCCATTGGCCTAGATTAACCCATCCTACTGAATGCTCCTGGGCAAAGTCATTTTGTAGTTAATATATATCAGCTTATAATTAACATTTTTTATGTGAATACCAGGATTTGAAGGAACTGCACTGCAATCAGTGCCCCATTTCTACACTGTGGTCCAAGAGGCCTGGCCTGCAAATGAGAGGCCAGGAGTGCACATGCACTTCTGCATTTGCAGACACTCCCTCTGTGTCCACAGTCAGCAGCCCAGCCTCAGGAGGAAGTGGAACTACATGTGCCAGCAAATCTTGGAGAAAGGGGAAAAAAAGTCTTAAACTGGATTCTATGACTAGGTCAATTCCTTTAGGTTATTACAAACATGGAAGGTGCCAGGGCTTCAGGATAAACTTTTAGCATCAGCTGCAATGGAATGCTTTTTCCATTGCAGGAGGGTGCTTTGGACCACATTTAGCTTTGAGGCATTTTCACTTGCATGTCTTTACAATATATATTGAGGGCCCCAAATTAAGAAAAGATCAATAAAATACACAGAGAAGGTTTGGATCTGTTCCTGGGAACAAATAACAGTTACTTGCTGAATGGGAAAAATGCTTTGCTCTACCAGTGGAGAAGCAAAACCTTGACACTGACAGTGGGCAGAGCTGGAGGTGACTTACTGGGGCATTCAGCCCAGTCCTCTGCCACCACCTTCCTGAACACTTTGCCTCCATCAGGGGCAGGTTTAAGTTTCCAACATATTTCCAAGGGACAGCACACTTTCAAACATGTACATGCCAGACCTTTTCTTCTTTTTTTTTGAAAACGATTATCCTGTAGAACAGAATAATATTTAATTTCATTTCACATGATGATTTTTCGGTCTCTTGTAGTTCTGTGCAGTTCTGATGTGTTGTGTCATCATGGTAAAAAATCTGAAAGGTAATATGTCAATATAGAATAAGCAATTTGTTTAAAACCAGAAAGCAGCAGTTGTTGTTCTAGTATTTTCTACAGACAGATGCATTCCATTACTGTATTACAAAGTGCAGCTTTGCTTTTCCAGCATTTACTATAAAAACTGAGGCTTGAGTGAAATTTACCATGTTTGGTTGGGTTTTTTTTCAAATCAAAGAGAAAAATAAAATCAAACCTAAAATAATGATGTGCAGTACTCTTCAGTGCTAGTGACAGTTTCTGCACATTTTACCTCCTGCCTGGGGAATTTTGTAAATGAGAAATCTTGTTTTAATTATTTTCTTCTGGAATATTCTTACGTTAAATCAGTTCAACACAGATGAAAACTTCCCAAGCTCATCTTGCGGCGCAGTTGTTCTTCCGAAGCCTTTCCTGTACTTTCAGAATATTTCCATGAAGTTACATCAATAACAACCTGTTCTCATTTGCATCAGGCCTACACCTTTCCCTGTGGGCAGGGAACCTTCCCAAGCCCCTCCAGCACAAGCTGCTGTGGGCAGTGCAGAGTCCCTCAGCCACGGGAGGACGTGTTCCAAAGAAAGGACCAAAAGAATCATTTGAAAACAAAAGAATGCACTCAGAGAATTGAGCTTACAGAGAGGGTTTGTTTGGGTTTCTTTCCTTTTCCTTTCACTTGTGTGCACGTGTGTGTATATATTTTGTAAGGTGGAGCTTCAAAAGGAAAACGTGGTTAGAGGAGCTCTTTAAGACCAGAAATTCCAGAGTAGTAAAGTAAACCAAAGCTCTAAAGGAGACAAAAGCTGCTTTCTTGTGTTTCAAGAAAAGTTTAAAAGTTTGTGATTCATCCTGTAACTAATGCCGTAACTAGAGTATATAATTTGACTTAAATTAAGTTTTCATTTGAGAAATATTTTCATTTTCTTTAAAAGAATATAGTTTTCTTCCAAGAACTTGGACCAACGTTGATTTTTATTTTGTAGGAAATATATGAATTCACAGTTTGTATATCATGTAACTAGTTTACATGCTGAAAATATACATTAGTTAACTATTTTTGTATATATATATCCTTGTAAAACCTTTCAATGTGCTTCTGTCTTTCAGTCTTTAGAATTACTTGTGGTTTTGTGTTTCAGTGTTTGATTCCCTTGATTGTTGAAGAAAAAAATTGGGAAATGTAGATTTATTTATCTAAAGAAGAAGCTACTTGCTATCATCTTAAGTTATTTAATATTAAAGTCAGAAGTTTCATTTAACCTTAGATGCTATAATCTGCTTTTTTCAATAAAGACATTTTGTAGTTATCTTTGGTTTTGTATTTTGTTGCACGTAAGTTTTTTTGGTTTTTTTTAAACTAGGTGGGCACTAAAACAATTTTCAGGAACTCTTGTATTGCCTACAGAAATGCCTAACTGATATTAATTGATTGCAGCTGCATTCATGAAAGATTTTGGTCCTCTAGTGCAAGTGTTACTAATTAAGGTCTAAAATATGCCCACAGCTAACGTTCTGCAGCTGCACTTGGAAAAGAATTTAGTTACTCTGGCACTTTTTAATTAAGCTTTAACCAGTCTGGCTAGTTCACATGTCGGACAGTCAGTATTGAGGAACACTTCCTTTTCAAAACTCCCATTATTTTTTGGAGTGTTCCACAAGAGAAGTATTTGCCTGGGCTATGAACTTAGACAGCTTGAAGCACTTGGACCTTGGTTTGGGGAATTTTTTCTATATTCTTACTAAGTCACAGTAATCCAGAAACTGCAGCCAGAGCTCTGATAGGATCAAAGAGAAGCATGTTTATCTGTTTTGCTTTTCTGAAGCTTTTTGCCACTTTCCTATCTCCAGTTTCATGGCACAGATGGGAGCTTGGTCACATTTACCTCCCTCAGCCCGTGGTCCCGCAAGAGCAGCTGTATCTGTCAGGCAGAACGTGCACTGGTGTCTTGTCTCCAGCTGGCGTAGGGAGAGGGGACAACAGCCAGTTTCTTCCTTGTTTCCTCATACTCAGTGGCCTTCCTTTCCCTTGGGCTGGTCAGTCTGCTCTCCTGGTGAATATTCTTCCCTCCAGTGACTGACAGGCATCAAACACTCACAGATGCTATTTGGGTGTGTGGCCACCCTCCCATCCGAGGGGCCTCTGCAGCTCTGCCACCCTGGCTGGGCAAAACCCAAATGACTTCACAGCTGGAAGAGAAAGTTCCTGGAGGTTTTCCCACAGTGGCTATTTTGGCAAATTTTTCTTCTGCAGTCAGAATGGAAAGAGTTACAAATGCCACAATTGTTTTAGGGACAAAGTCTGCGCTTTGGTGCTTTGAAACAGATGTACCATACTCCTGTAGGGCCTCCACATACATGCTATTTTCTCACTCATTATTTTTAAAAATGCATTCAAAATGAGCAATTCATGCCCTCCTTGAAGAAAAAAAATAGGCACAAAGACTGGCAAACTCAAAGCATTTTAACAGGGCCTTACTACATGGGTGACACAAATGTACTTAATAAAATCCAGGACATCTTAATGCAGCAAGAATTTACACCAACTCATAATCAGCCTGACTGAAAAGAACAGAGTACTTAAAAATCTTAACTGTTCCATGTGGGCCTCTGAGCAGAAAGCACATACTGGACAAATGAACATTCATTCCTGACAGGATGGGTGCGAGTCAAGCCCCGGCTCCCAGGGGAGCACCACCAAAGGCTGCACTGTGCTGGGTCCCTGGCACTGTGCTGGGTCCCTGGCATGGCAGCCAAGCCACGGCCCATGTGTTCTAACACTGTTGAATCCCATGGGTGCTAAACCTGGCATGCAGATGATTTGGGAGGGCTTTGCCAGCCCTGCCCTTCCACCTTACCATCTGTCCCCAGTGCTGCACCCCTCACCTTGCAGCTACTGCACGGAACCAGGATTCTGCCAGGTCATCCCACAGCTGAGCCAGAGACATTTGGCTAGTTATGGAAACTATTAGGAATGTGTGAACTATGCTGGTGAGGCTGTCTTCAGCTCAAACTCTTCTACTCAGCTTTTAGTCCCCACAGTTCATAGACTCAGAATAAATGAGTCTGGACAAGATGTCGTTTGATACAACACCACACCATCAACACACACACACACGCTCGAAGCAAAATATGTGTGTGTACATAAATCGTGTAATTGTTTAGGTTGGCAAAGAACTCTAAGATCATTTGAGTCCGACCATTAACTCAGCACAGCCAAGGACACCGCTAACCTATGTCCCCGAATGCCACATCCACACATCTTTTATATCTGCCCAGGGAGAGTTATGCCAGTGCTTGACTACCTGTTCTGTGAAGACATTTTCCCTAATATCCTACCTAAACCTCGCTTGGCACAGCGTGAGGCCGTTCCCTCTCCTCCTGTCCCTGTTCCCTGGGAGCAGAGCCCGACCCCCCCGGCTGCCCCCTCCTGTCAGGGACTTGTGCAGAGCCACAAGGTCCCCCCTGAGCCTCCTTTTCTCCAGGCTGAGCCCCTTTCCCAGCTCCCTCAGCCGCTCCTGGGGCTCCAGCCCCTTCCCAGCTCCATTCCCTTCCCTGGACACCCTCCATCCCCTCCATGTCTTTCTTGTAGTGAGGGGCCCACAAATGGACACAGCACTCAGGGTGTGGCCCCACCAGTGCTGAGTATAGGGTGACAATCACTTCCCTGGCCCTGATGCCCACCTGGGCTCTCCTGGGCTCATGTTCAGCCACTGCCACCCGCATCCCCAGGCCTTTCCCTGTGTGTGGATTTCCAGCCCCTCTGCCCCGGCCTGTTGCACTGCAGGAGGTGGTTGTGACCCAAGGACAGGACCCAGCATTTTACCTTGTTGACCCTCACACCGATGACCTCAGCCCATCCATCCAACCTGTCCTGATCCCTCAGCAGAGCCTTCCACTCTCCAGTAGATCAACGCTCCCACCCATCTTGATGTCATCATTGAATTTAAGTGAATTTGCTAAAACTATGATCCCAGTTGGTGCAACAGGCCTCATGCTTGGGGCAGCTTGCAGATAAGGAAATTTGAAGGAGGACCTACTAAGCAAGGTCTGGGAATAGTGAGCAAGGGCTACTGGACATGGAGTAGGAGACATCAATCTTCACTGGGTGTCTAAGCTGGACATGAAAATGTCACCCTCTAAACAGAGGCCATTGGTTTCTGGAATAAATTGCAGGTCACTCCTTGGTCACCACCACAGGGCTCATCAGCAGCTGATTTATGTATTTTAAAAGCTATGGAGTTCAGCATAACTTCTGATAAAACTCCAGAAGATGAAAAATATTTTCTTCCTGTTCAAAATTCATTTGAGATCCTATCCTAGTGCTCGATACAATTCTACCATCTCTTAACACTTTGAGACAACAAACTTAAATTCCCATGTTGTTTAAAAACACATATTAACAACTAGCTCATCTTTGCAGTACCTGTACTGTCCCTGTGCTGTCAGTTTCTGTCCCATCTGAAGACAATACACAACATTAGAGAGCATAAATCACTGTGCTCACATAAAGAGCATAGAAGTACAGACTGAAAACTGTACAAAAAGTAAGAAACCATGAGGAGATCTGGTTTGCCAGAAGTGATAAAGTATCTATCCAGCAACACATTTAAGAACAAATTCTTAAAGGTTTGCATCACAGCTGAAAAAGGAAATCCTCAAACCCCCTCATTTGTATGTACATGTCTGGGAAGTCATCGCCTCAAAGAACAAGGTCTGCTTTGGTCAGTCACAGTAATTCAAGTGGTTAAATGGACTATCCAAAAAAAACAAGTTCATTAAAAATTTGGCACATTTAAGCTATTGCAGGAATGCTAAAGCCAACTGATCAGTTAATTACTGGCTGCTCTGGTGAGGCAAATGAAAGCCAGAGACACCCTCAGTGCTTCCAGCACAGGAAGGGAACAGTGACACACAGGGTTCCCACATGGTGCCTGTGGGCCTGGCACTGCTGACCCTGGCACTGCTGACCCTGGCACTGCTGACCCTGGCACTGTGCTGGCTCATGCTCTAAGGGCATTGGGACAGGAGAGAAAATCACTGTTGGGCAGCATCTTTTACCATCTCAGTCCTGCAGCTGGAAGCTTTGTGAGTCAAATGCAACAAGGGAAGTAAAGCAGTGACAAATTCTGCTCTGTGAGGGTCAGGTATAGTGGCGCTCTGGTCTCACCTCAGTGTCTTGACCTGAAGTTTTCAAAGCTCACACACTGTGGATGGATACACACCGGAGTAGGGCAGAAAATTAAAATGGCCTGTGTGGCAGGGTGCAGTGCCAAGGAGAGAATAACAAGACTTATCTGCAATACCTGCAAGCCACATGTTTAACTGCACTTACCTGTATCAGTGGACATGGCTCCCAAAATTTTTTTCCACAGAGCTTCTTTGGTGAGGCAAAAAAAGGGACCAGTGTCCTGCATCAGGCACTGCTGTCTGTCTTCCAAAAGGATGGTGATGACACTCGTCCACACATGGCTGTGCCTGGGCTCACCTGGGAGTTCATCCTTTTTCTCACTTCTTCCTATATCAGAGAAAGAATAGAAAAGAAAGCATCACAGCTTTCTGCACCACTTACTTTCCATTCCCTACCGGGGCATTTCTCAGCAAGGGAGAAGAGGAAGCTGGCTGGGCACACGGGTGGGGCTCTCAGCACAGTGTCACCCTCACACGTGAATCCTTTTGTAAAAACGGCAAGTCTTGGTCCAACAAACACTATGGTCACTTTAGACCCATTCTGCTGCTTCTAGTGAGATCTTACCTTTTGGAATAGTTCATTTGCTACCTACATTCCTCACCCATAAAAGCTATGGCTGCAGTTTGTTTGGCTCATTGTTCTTTTATCACCCCAATATACTGCAGTTAATGGTGAAAGTGACAGACATGCAGCTGTATTTAGATTTGCCTTTACTTTGCTATAAATGTTATTTCATTCTCTCTTTAAAAGAAAAGATTTGTAACCATTTTTTTAAAAATTACTTATTCTCCTTGTAATCAGCTGCTAGCTGCTCTCCTATCCACAGCATATTTTCAAATCTCTAGAGCAAAACTTATTTTTTAAAGCCAGAAACCCTATTTTTAAAATTAATAAATGTACTGCCAGTTAATATATAACTGGCCAGTCATTTTCCAGAAGCCCCATCAGAATGGGGAAAAATTAACAAAACTGTCTGTATGGAAGAGTCCATGAATGCCTCTGAAATGGAACAGAAGTCCTTAAAGAATGTGCCATTCAAACAGAATCAGAAAAGAAGGAAGGTACAGCAAGACAAAGTTTTCTTTTAATGTTTCTTGGATAAGGCCTTGAGCAACCTGATGTAGTGGGAGGTGTCCCTACACATGGCAGGGGACTTGATGATCTTTAAGGTCTATTCCAACCCCATACATTCTCTGATTCTCATTTTATTCTACAACATACAGAAGAAAACCTGCTAAACCAATGGGTCTGGCAGCCACCAGACAATGCTTTCATAAAGCACGATGGATTTCAGGTTATAATTTAACTTTTTTTTTTTTTTTTTTTGCATAAGAGCAATATCTGCAAAGGTGAGATATTTTGCTTTGCTGATGAGCCAAAAGATAGTGTGAAGTTAGGTACCTACTGCACTGCAGTCAGTAATTTTTGTATCACCTTTCCCAAAAGTTTTATTGCTTTATTGGCACCCAGGTCCAAGGATCTCCTGCAGCAGGAATTTGCTGGGAGGCTTAGCAGGCATAGTTAGGGAGGACAAAGGAGGACCAAAGGCTGTTGTTTTCCTTGAGCTGAATCTTCAATTGCAGCCTGGTGTCTGAACATGCAGCCCCAAAGAGAGCAGCACTCTTTGTGGAGAGGTTGCTGCAGAGACTGAGCAGTGCTCCAGTGTGAAACAGGGGAGAGGAGGTGAGCCCAGCTGTGGGTAATGTGCCAGCTACCCCCCTGTTTGTGAGGAGCAGCAAAACTCTCCTGCTGTGGTGCATGAGCAGTCTCTGTGTGCTTTGTCCAAAATCTCGGCAGTTTACTGTCATTGCATGTTGGCCTTTGTATCTGCTCATGAAGAGGGCAAAGGTTTTGTTTGTCCTTACAGCACCTCCCACCTCAAAAAAGCCCCAATCCCATATATATGAACTCACTGTAAATACTGTACTCAATATATACTACTAAAAAATCCACATGTAGAGGTGTAAGTGGGCTGAAGGGCTGTTGTGTGCAAAGTTCTCCTTTTAGAGGGAAGCAGGGCACATCAGATTCACTGACAAAGTGTTACAGAGTATTTTACGTTTCCCAATATTACTCATTAGAGGCGGGAGATAACACCACTTACATGTACACAAGCACATTTCCTCTCACTATGTGACAGCAGTTACTCCTCACTCCCTCTCCAGCTGAAGTGTACCAAGTATCCTGTTTTACCAGGAGGAAGTTCTCCCTGAGTTGCAGATCCACACCCAGGGAGCAGCAGAGGCAATGCCCACTGTGCCCATGGCAGGGCACAGCCAAAGATGGGCACCAGACTGCGGTGCTGCTCTGGGGCTTGTGTCTGGATGCTGCCCCACAGCCTCTCCCAACCAAGCACAGGCCTGTGAGCACAGCAAGATGAACCCTCCTGGGGTTTGCTGTGTTTGAGTCTCAGGTGGAAGAAAAAAGCTGCAGCATGTAGAACTAAAGTAAAGGTGGACAAAGGGTGGGAGAGCCAGAGGTGACCCAGCCAGGGCCTGGTTTGAAGAGCAGTTGGTTATTGGTCAGCCTCCTGCATGGTGCCAAGTGCACCAACTTTGAAGGACATGGGAATGTCACCAGAGGGCCTTTTCCAGCAGAAATACCAAAGTTATTTCAAAGCAGATACCCTTGAGGAGCATACTCTGTCCTCCCTAGTGCTTCCTGGTATGTCCAGCAGAGCCAGCTACCAAGTGAGCAGGAGAAAGGCAAGAACAGCACCTCCAGTTCCTCTCCTCCTCTGCCAAAGCGGCTGTTGGAAGCTGAGGGCCAGCACAAGAACTCATCAAGCCCCCCACTCTGTGTAAGGAACCCCCAGAGGCCTGACAACTCTTCTGTGTTCCTGCCTGGAAGAGATCAGCAATGGTTATCCAGGACACCGTGGAGGAGACCCTCCTGCTGCTGTGAACTGCAGTGAACTCCACTGAGTCCCACCGCAGCAAGGCCAGGTTTAACTGGGCAGCTAACTCAATTTTTTTTCATTTTTTGATAATAGAAGCTTCTGGAAGTCACTAAAAATAAGTTTGTTTGGGTTTTTAAGCCTGATTCAAACAGATTTGTGTCGTCTTTCAAGATGGCCCTTCCCTCTTGCGCCTACTTGACAACAGATTTGTCAGTCATTAAGAATGCTCTGTATGCACAGAAATATCTTGGGTTATTTTTCCCATAATCAAAAGAAAACAAATCCCAGAGCAGCCCTGGCAGGCCACTTCCGGCCAGCACTCCTGCCCCCCCAGAGACACATCAGGCTCAGCTGCTGCCTTCAGAGGGCAAACAAGAGAGTCTGCTTCCAGTATAAAATTAAACACTGAAACTGACTTTTTTCCTCCCCCTAAAAAAACCCAAGCTCTAGCCCAGCTACTTCTCCATTGAGGATATTCTAAGACAGTAATTTAGATGTATATGGGTGCTTGGGCTGGATAAGGCAGCACAAGAGGTTCTCTCCTCGCTCTGCTCCGCTCTCAGTGCTGGCTGGTGTTCCCTGGCCAGAGCTGGGAGCTCCCAGCACCCTGTGAGCAGCACTGATCCAGCTCAGCTTCCAGGGTGCCCTCTCCCACTGCCTGCTTGTGCTCACAGGCTTGCTCCTAAAAGGCCCTTCCTGATTATAGAAGATTGGCATTTAGAAGGAACTGCAGTTATTTACCTCATTATCCTCCTTTAAATCCCTCCTTAATACCTTCATCTGCTGTTATGGTTAAATAAATTTTGCCAATTAGAGATGGTAACATGCTATGGCTATGACCTGTATCTATCTATCCTGCTCAAATTTGGACAGTAAGTTTCTGAGGGAAAAAAACTGGTTTTAGTTACAAGGAAGACCGTTTTGAAACGCTACAAGTTTACACGTAAACACCAGCAAATCTTTTCAGTATTGCCAAAATTCTGGCCTAATGTAATAGCAGTTCTGCTATAGGAAGAATTTTTATATCTAGCACTGAAAGCTGGCCTTATTAAAAATGAAAAAAATAAAATGAAAAAAAATATCTATCACAGCCATCCTTAGCAGTACCATTCCCGCAGTGGGTTTACGTTGCTAGGTATAAATTAAAGAGATTCCATAAGCAGTTTGCAATAATTTACTCAATTAGTCTTTTGCTTTCCTTGTCCATTTTACGTAACATTGGTGAGAAAACTGCTGGCTGCTATCTAGGATTGTTGACGAAAGCTTCTGGAATGCTTTGCATTCTTGTGATGGGGACCTTAGCAGAGACCACTGTCGGCACTCTGAGTCTTGGGTCTACAAGGTCAGATGAGTCACTGCAGCGTCTCCTTTTCACGTCTGATCAACTGTGCAAAATCCTGGGGACAAATACTCCTGCACATTACTCTTATGTCCTGGGGATCTTCATTCAAAACCATTCAGAGAAAACAAGCATGAAACAAGGCTGCGAAGTGACATCATTTAAGAATTTCAGCAGAGTTACAAAAAACATCTGGGGGCCTAAACCAACCTTTTGCTACCCACATATAGTACCCAGCACAATGGAGACCTAATGTATTATTGTGGCCCTAGACTTAGTGGCTTAATAAACAATTTCAGCAGACCTGCTAATTCAGTAGGTGTCTCACCTTATGTATTTACAGCAGCTTTGAACATCCCAAGACCTTTAATCCTCATCTAGGCCTCTTCTCTTAAAAATATGTATCATCACACTGGATGTGCCACCAAGGAGATGCAAAAGAAATGTTCTGTATCATCACATTTTTTGGTGTGGAGTTGCATGAATTTCACCCCAGAGAGCTCTGGAAAAGAAGAAAATGGCAGTAGCTTCAATCAGTACAAAATATTCAGAAAGTGAAGCTCAAACACTTAAAGGATTCCAGTTGTGAAAGGTTTTTCACTGGTGTTCACTGCAAAGAAACAACCAGAGGCACCACTGAGCATCGTCAAACCCCTGCTGCATCAGCCTTTATGCATGTAGGATTCCACAAACCACTACACTGGGATTTTATACTCATGTTTAAGCCAAAACCTAGTTCTTGTTCTTTGCTAATGAGAGGGGAAGGGCATGGGCAGGAAAATGTACAGAGACTAGAGCATGGCAGAGAAAAGAGCAAGGAGAGAAGACAGTGCTGCAAGGAAAACAACTGCCTTCCTTTCATTTGGAGACAAATTTTTTCTCTGGGCTGGGCTTCATGAAAAACAGCAGCTGAGCACGGCTCCTGGGGGAATGTGTTGGCCTTGGCAAGGCTACTCAGCCTGGGGGCAGAGGTCTTGGGGCAACTTCATCCTCCCAAAGCTTGGTCCCAGAGTAAAGCTTGGTGCAGGTCCCCACCTCTCAGGACACCTGAGGATCACAAGAAGTCAGGGACACACCCACTGCCCTGTGTCTCCTGGTAGAGTGGACACCCCCTCCTGACTGTCCTTGTGTCCCATGAGGAGCACCGTGTGGCCTCCAAATAGCAGGAGCGTTTGGAGAGATCTGGACCAGATATTACACATGCAGACTCTCACTTTAATGTTCATATTCAGGCCTCTAAGCAAAAAGCAGCAACGCCACACAACTGCAGCAATCACAGCCCAGTCACCAGCATCACTTGTGGTGAGCTGCATGCCTACCTCAGCTCCATACAGATAAAAGTGTCTGCAGCCAGTGACAAGCTTATACAATTAAAATGCCTTCATTTCTTGATTTCTTAACTTTCAAAAAGATGATCCTGAAGAAGAGGTGTGAAAACACAGAAGCCTTTCCATCTCAGAATGGCCCACTACCCAGCTTTGAAAATACTTGTGTACAGGATGCTGCGGAATGCCATACAGCCACCTAGTGCTGGAAAAAAACCACTTCCCCACATCTGGGACTGTCCTCTGCAGTCCCACAAGTGCAGTTGAGACCAAGTGTCCAGCAAAGAGGAACAAAAGCCAAGTCTCTGCAAAAGTCATGGTTGTACTTCCAGTTATGGGCAGCAGCAAGTCTGAGAACAAAATGGCCGATGAACTGCACACAGGAAACACACTTTTATCCCAATAAAGACAGGGAAAGACATCCCACAAACTACATGACTGTGGCTGTTATCTGTGGCACATCTCCTCAGTACTCTTGGTCAGGCTGAGTAGCAAGCAGATCTGCTTATTTTCAAGGGTACCCAAGCTGCCCTCCCAGCTCTGTCTTGCCAAACATGTTGCTCTCTTCTCTTCCTAACAGGGAACTACCAAGATTTGCTTCAGTCAAACCCATTTAAATTCACAGCAATTCCTTGCCACGATAGGGCCGAGCCTTCCTGTCCTCATATCTAATCATGGCTATAAAATGAAATCACAGCATGCTCCTTCCAAGTCACTTGCTCCTATGTTCACCCCGTCCCGTGCGGTGGCACAGGCAGTCATGCAGCTGTGCAGCGGAGCAGATCAGGGAACCAATCTGGATTAAAACTCTTCCACCAAAGGAAAAAAGAAAGACAGGAAAAAGTTTTCATCCAGCCAGATCCGTTACCTGGGCCCTGTTCACCGCGTGGGGGAACAGATGCTTGTGCCAGCAGGAGACTGGGGCAGCACTGGCACCTGATGTATTCGGCAAACTACAGCCCCAGTCATCATCTCTGCCCCCACCACGACCAGAAACAGCCAGCAGAAGTCTGGAATATGCCCTGCGATGCCTCCACTAGGGCATAACCCTCATTAAAATCAGGTTAGTTTCTTAAACCTTTCTTTGAAGCCTGTGTTTTTCCGTAGCTTGTAGACTAGTTCCCTGGAAGATGGTAGAGCTAACTCCACTCAGGAGGCATGCCATTTGAATGCCAGTTTGGAATATCCAACTTTATTGGGGTTTTGTCCCCTTAGAATTTGAAAATATTCTGCCATGCAGCTAGCTAACCAGGTCTTAGAGGGATATGATTTCTTGTTCTCTTGCTTATAAGGGAAACTTGAAACAAATTAAAATTATACTGGCCTCATACTAAAGGTCAGCATTGTGGGGAGAGATGACTTGTTCGGAATTCAGTCAGGAAGTTTAACACAAATAATCCAGCTTGAAGTTCTGTGAGAACAAGTCCCAGCCAACCAAAAAAAAAAAAAAAGGAGTGCTGATAGAACTAATTTAAGTACTAAATCTCTTGTTTCCAAGCATTTTTTCCACTGATAAGCCCAGAGGCTTTTGAAGCTGCCATGTGAAAAATTATTTAGCTAGGTGTGAAAGAGATATATATAGGTACCTTCCTAGATAAACACAGGCTTTTATCAGGAGATTTGCACAGGAATGAGCAGGAACAAGCTGGAGAAGGAACAAAATAAATTGTTACGCATTACTGTGAAGATAGATTGCACTGCACAGAGTGTCACCAATACTTGTGGTAAAGCTTTAGGCTGCTTCAAACTATTTTAGTGAAATGTTCATGCCATGAAAAAGGGAGAAGAGCTAATAAAACCCAACAGTTACTTGCAAATAACTACTTCTTTGTTAGTAAAGAAATGCCTTGCATTTGTACAGATGCCTTCTGTATCCGTAAAGCCACATTAGCCTCTATGAGACTACATCATGAATTACATTTGGAACTGTTCAGGACTTACCTTAAAAGTCTTTCTGGGCTTCCTCTATTCTATTCCCACTAGAAACAGGTGTTTAAAAACAGGTATTAGAATTAGTAAAAAATAGTAGATGCTCTGCCTTCAAGACACTGCCAGCCTTGAAATGATGCCTTCAAAAATAATTAGAAAGCATTTATGTTTTAGAGAATACATTTGTGTTTGTATGTATGTAAATACCTATGTCCATGTGTTTTTTTAATAAAGTCCGTAGGGACACAGTGGGTTAGGAGTTCCCTCCCAAAACTGAGGAAAAGAGAAGAACACAGGTAGTTGATTCCTCACAGATCTATACCTCTCTGGTAGGTCTGACTGAAGCCAAAAGGGCTATAAAGCATCTGCATCCAAAAATCTAAATCCAGACTCCACCAGTCTGGTTTTGTTTTTCTGGCTGACCGAAAGCTGTTACCAAGAAATGAGCCTTTTGATCCCCTCTGCCATTTCAGAGCATTCAGTTCCACCAGTAAGTGGCTGCTCACATCGAACTGGTTGTACCTGGGACTGGAGAAACGTTAAAACCAAGTGAGCTGCAGTCTTCCTGTGACAGTCACGTCACCCAGCGAGTGTCAGGAATGCTGTGGTCAGGGGCAAAACTGTCCTGCAGACAGGAACAAACCAAGAAGTCTGTGTTGTTCTTAAAAGAACTTCCATTCATTTCCAGAGCTGCTGAGCTGGAACAATGATCAATTCACTTTGAAAGCTTTAAATTAATTTTCTATACCTGAATCTAATAGGACAACAGACAATCTATCAAATCCTAATAATAAAAAAACTTCCACGTTTTATAGACAAACACTTTGATAATTTTGCAGTTAAGAGTTACTATGACCCACGTTTGACCAGCAAATATGCACTTCATGAACATGAATTAGCACAATTCACATTCCAGGCTTTCCAAAGATGTCTTTGCTGTGTTACCTGCACGCCCAGTCCCACCCTTTGCGATGCGGCACGATCGTGACTCGCTGCTGCCCTCTTTATTCCAGTAGCAGCTCCAGTAGCAGCGCCAGGAATCTTTCTCCCATTCGGTGACTCAATCTCCACTACTTGACTATTTGTTCTCTCCTCTGAGCAAGAATAACTCGGAGAAAGTTACACTTCACTCAGGAAAAAACCCCCATCCCTGTAGTCCGGGTTGGGGAAAACACAACAGAAAGCAGAACTGCCTCACTGAGTGCTCCCTCACAAGCAACACGATGTTTTGCCACCCAAGGTGTTGTAATCAGACCATAACACGTGGCTGTTCCCTTTCAGCTCTAATGAAGCATCAGCAAATGGATAACATATCTACAGCCTCTCCCTTTTCCCTGTCTCTGCAAGGCAGGTGCAGCCTCAAGAAAGGTTCACAAAATGGATTCAGATGTGACAGATTTGTAAATTTTCAGGCAGCTATCCGGAAAAGCTTACTGCTGCCAAAAATGTGCTCTTTGGAACATCACTGAATGTCTTCTGTGTTTACAGCAATGGTTTCACTTCGTTCAGTTCCTCAAGAGAAAGGATCAGAAAGACATCAAAGAAAAATTAAATCTTAGGGTGTTTAAATGAAAGTGTCGGCTCCAGCTGGTTAGCAGGGAGAGACACCTGCAAGTGCTCTCCCAGAGCAACCGTGGTGTTTTGTAATGTATCTGGAACACTTATTTCAATGGGAACCCATTCTCAAATCCCCCCAAATCTCAATTTCCTAGATAACATTGTATAATAAAGTATAACCACAACGAATTCAGCTCTGCCTTGAATGGGACAGACGTTTTAAAAAATGGCTTTTGGAAGGTTAGTTTTCCTGTACCATATAAAAATATGAATTTAATCCATGGTCACTTTATTTTTTGTTGACTTGCTGGAGACTTTTTTTCAGCTTGTCTTGTTTCTCAAACCAGCAAAAATGAAAAAATTCCCTGAAGTGTCATTTTTAATGCTGAACATTAAAGGCAAATGTTCCTTTCAGCCAAACTCACAAAAGTTCCTTCAACTCTGCTCTTCACTTGTAATTAAGAGTCAGACAGTCTATTAGTTATTCTGTTTCATGATTAAGTCTACAATGTACTGAAAAATAAGAAACAGCAATGCTAACCCAAAGAGTAAAATTCATCTCAAATCTTCATTTATAGATGTCATTCCAGTAAAGCCCTTTGGCATGACTCTAGCACAGCAGCAACCCCCCTTTTATGCACTGCTTTTCCAACAAAACTGTTAAACTTCAGGCAAATTTACTTAGGAGAAAGCCTGTATGTTTTCTTGCTCTTTGCTTGTGTATATCTGTGAAACAGAGAATTAAGTTATCAATGATGTCTTAAATTGCACCTTATTGCTGAAAGACAGTGACAATCAACTCAAGACAGCAGAATATCTTGAGTTTCCCCCAAAACCTTCTTTCTCCAAAAAAGGATATCAAATAGCGTCCTAAAGTATCAGCTTAACTTTAAGCCTATGAATCATGCCATAAGCAAGCAGAACAATCACCATTTCCAACAAGTCCTGACAGTTATCTCCTGAGCAGCAGAGAGCTCGCAGGGGTGCTGGTGTTCCGTAGACAGTCAGGAGGTTTGGAGTTTGCCATTTATAACTTGCTACACCTAAAACACTCCCACAGCGGAGCACCGTGGTGTGAAACAAGAAGAGTCCTGAATTAATGCCTTATTAAGGATTCCCTTTGTATTTGTCAAACTCTCCTTATCCACCAGAGGAAGGTGAGGCTCCCCGCAGGACCGGCAGCGAGCAGCTCTGTGCAGCACCATCCCTCCCAGTGCTCCTGCCTCCAGTTAAACAACAGCGTGACAGCTGTGACACAGAACAGCTGCCTCAGAATGTTTACTTACTTCCACAGGCCTGGGAGAGCCTCCCATCACCAACTCCCTGCTCAATGTCACATCTACCTTCCAAGCCACTCGGGGCTTTTAAAATCTCCAGAGCAGCAGCGGCGGCATACAACAGGGAAATAGTAAACGTCCTACTCCCGGGTTACTCTTGCAGTTTTTAGGGTATTTTTTGCCATCTTGGAGGACTAAAATAGATCAGAAGGCCTCTTTTCCCATCTCTCCTCCTCCCCCACCAATTACTGACAAAGTCCTTCCATGCTTGTGAATGTTTCATAGGGTTCATGAGGAGCAGTAAATAAATAAATAAATAAATCCTAAGGAACACTCCCCTCTTCCACATTCATTTCTTGCTATAGCCACAAGATCAGAAATGATACAAGGATGGGAAAAGGAATTCAGATGTATACATAGAGGCTTATATAGCTACAGCTTAAATACCTGAAAGTATAGCCCGTGACTATATTGCCTGCAGGCCCAAGAAGTCAATTGCATGTAAAAAGATTTCAGTTGCTCAGTCAGATTCCAGGTGAGGTTTTAAGAGCTTCAAAGATTTGTGCTCTGATACCTGGTACCTTTATTTTCCAGCTGTTTTGTTTGTTACCACTTTGCCGTGCACACTGCAGCCGAACCAGTCTTGCACTAACACAGATCCCTTTCTGCAGGAGAAAGGGACCAAGCAGACCTGACACGTCTGCTGTGAAGGAAGCTTGTTGCACCTCTCCCAGCACATCTGCCTGTCTGCAGGAGGAGCTCAGCCCTGTGAGCGTGCCTGTGGCAGTGACACGCCAGGGCTGCCAAGCCCTGATAGCCAGATGGGCTGGCAGCACTGCTGCGTGCACAGCTGGCTTTGCCTGAGTTCCCGGCTGACAACTGTCCTCATGGCTCATTTACAGGGGCCCACCCCAGTCCCAGTCCTTCTTCTCCCTTCCTTTCGGATCTTTGCATATCGTCCCTCCTGTGGGCAACCAGGGAGCACCACAGCTGGCCTCACGAGCAAGGTCAGCAATGCTGAACCTTGTTTCCGTCCAGAAGAGCTTCTCTGTCCATACACAAACCTTCACCAACCTGAACTAAGCATCTGTGTTTTCTTGCTTTGCTTGTGGCACAGCCCTATGATAATATTGCCAGAACAGCAAAAGCTGCTATTATCTACTGTGACTTTTTGGAAATTGGACATTTCTGGCAATCCAGCAGAACACTCTGGGAAAAAGCCTCCCACATCTCCTGGTTGTCTCTAGGGGTGCAGGCACAGACCATATGTACACACCATGGTTTCCTGTGCAGGAATCACTGGTGTGCCCCATCACAAGATAAATCAATTCCCTGTGACTGAGTGGAAAATCCTGGAGACAAAATGGAAAGGTACAATCAGTAATTTCCAAATACCCACATACCCCTCCCTTACTGGTTTTCATTTGTTTCTGCCTGCTTGGCCTTCTGAAGTCTCACTCTAGAAATTGAAACTAGTTCAGATGTTTTTATGAAGTTTAAAAAAAGTGTTTTTATAGAGATGAGTTTCACAAAGGTCACAAGGATATCCCGTTCATGGATCAAAGCATCCCTTGGCAAGTATTTGACAGTGGGTAAATAATTTCTGAGTAGAAGCCTGACTGCTAATTTCAACTAAATGAATAGATTGTTGCAGGATCTAGTCCTCCTGATTTCCCACTGTGAAAACAGACTTGATGGAATCCAGGCAGCAATAAAGCTGTTGGTCTGGGACTTACCCAGGTAACACTAAACAGGTACCTCTCACAAGCAAAGCAAAACACAGGTAACAGGGCTGTTACCAGCAGAGAACTGCATCATTTGTAGTTACACTGGCATTCATCATAAGGAGCTGAACAACAGCTTACAACCATGATCACACAGTTACGCTGGGAAAGACAAGGAGTGGACAGTATTTATACACAGGACCAAGAAAGCACTGCAGCTCCACAAATAAATATATCAAGTGGATATTCTGAAAGGAATTAAATAGATGAAATAGCTTCATTCCTAAGAACTGCTATTAAATTTTATATGAAGAGCAGCAAGAACTCTTTCTCTTAGTTAAAACCTCTCAAAATCTTGCAGGACATTTTGCCCAGGCCTGCACACATACTGAAAAGAATTCTCTGCAGTCTTTTTATGGCTACAAGCAAGCCAACACCAAACCTCAGTGCTGAAGAGTCAACAAAATGACGACGACGATGAGAACTGCATTTTGACACTTGAGCCTCCCTCCAATTCTGTGCAGAACAAATTTCCAAAGTTGAGATTTCCAAAAGGAGTCGGGCTCAAAGCGCAAAGAGACACTTGCTTCCAAGTCTGCTATCATAAAGTTTTGAAGGGAGACAGTGTGGGTTCCTGTCAGCTGAACAGAGAGCAGCTCCTTCATGCAGCACTGCCTGAGGAGTGGGTGCAGGGACAATACTTAACACATCTGCTCCTGCCTTCTCTCGCTGTCTGTCTTTGAGTAATTTGCTTAAGCCCCAGTAACCCATCCATGGAGCTGAAACAGTATCAACAAACAGCAATATCTATCTCCCAATGCTACCACAAGAAATAATTTGCTGCTGTCAGTATGCTGTTTGTGGTGATGGACACCAGGTAAGATTTAGAAATACATGTCTGTAGAGAGGGAGAAAATACAACTCTGGATGGGCAAACGTATAATATTTACTACTTACATAAATCCAACTCTGTCTAACATAGGACTTCCTAATAAAGCTAACTGAATGAGGGTTTTGGAATGAATTGAACTACAACACAAGGTCTCTGTGGCTTTTCCTGACAGAATTCCAACCAGGGACTATGCTTTCCATGGCAGTATCCCCACCAAGGCTTGTGAGATAATGGAGAGGATATTTTGCACTGGACATTTGTTCTAAGAACAGTGATGAGGTTAAAAGGGAGCCATTCAAGTGGACATAAGGACTGCACTTCAGCAAGCGAACTTGGTGTGAAGATTAACCAAGGTCAAGATTTCCCTCCCCACTAAAGACCCTCACAAACCACGTGTGAGAATCATGCTGCTGATACTTAAGGATAAAGGATTTCTGGTATAAATCAATAAAGTTATAATATTATCAGCAAATGTTAGAAGTGAGACTCACATGAAGTTTCTGTATCTGACAAAGCCTCGATCTGAGCTTCCACAGGGCTGCTGGCCTTAGACACCAGCACATCCCTGCTGCTCCATTCCCAAATGGTAGGATTCAGAGTGGTGTCTTGCTGAAGTCAAATGACACCACAATAACCTGCAAGCTGGCTCTTCAACACCAGAAAAAAATAATGTTGCCCCACTGAAAACCTTAATCAAGGCTTGAAACTGGCTGGGTGATGTGCATTTACTCTAAGTTCCAAGGGAGGTACAATTTAAGAGCATTACAAGTTATTCATTTCAGTGAACCAAAAAAAAAAAAAGAAAAGAAAAAAAGTGCCTGGGGCAAGCACTTCTGAGCTCAGACACAGTAGGTTTTAGTTATGATTAGTTCCTGGTACACTCTTTTTATCATCCCACACCACTTTTTAGCTCAGTTAAGGACAGCTAACAACTTCCGGCAAGACACAGTTGACAAATATCACAAAATTTTCTGCACAACAAAATTTGGTGCTATTATTTCATGTCTATTTTCCTTCTGCTTTTCTTGCCTAAATTCTAGCTCCTCTCATGGCTTTGGATGCACTCTTTCAGAAGCCAGTCCGGTCAGTAGTTCTAATGTCACTCATTTCCCAAAAATGACAGCAGAGCAGAACAAAATCTCTCTTAACATTTCCAGTGGTGGAGACTGTGAGGAACACAAGGCTTGCAGGAGAGAAATGCACTGGTACAGAGAGGGATGACCAAGGTGACTCCAGCCAGAAGGTCCCAAAGAGCAGCTGAGCACTGTTATCTCCCACAGAAATCACACTCAAAGAACAAGCCAGCTCCAGACCTAATGAGTAGCTTGATTCAATCCTAACTGGAACAGATCAAGGACAAGGGGAATCTTATATGGCAACCAGAAAGATCTGCATCTTGCACTCTTTTTTTCTTTTTCCGTTGTACCACACTGCATAAGGACAGAAACATGGATATTTTGGCTCAATTCCTCTCAACGAACAGAGATGGCCATCAAAAACACAAGAGAACATGCTGGGGACTTCACTGGGATGTGGGATCCCCGTATTCAAGATTTCTCGTGCCATATTCCAGAGACCTGGACTGAAAATCTGCTTTTTCTCAGACATAGCAGGCATTTGTTTTCCCACGTCCCAAGTGCAAGCAATCTTTCTTCTCCCAATGTTTCCTCCTCCAGCTCCTGGTCCCAGAGATGCTCCAGTAAAGTGATGCATTTCAATTACATTTTTTTCAGCCCCAAATAGTCTGACAATCTCTAATCTTAGCATTTATCTCCTCTCCTTATTCCCTGTAGTCACATCACTTTGAATTGTGCTGTGTGAAAAGTTATTGTCTTGGATACAAAAGCACAGACAGAATATTTATAAGACTTAGGAGACTAGCAAATTTCTGTGTTGCTGGTCATGGAGAATCACTAGATAAAATCCACATGTACAAGAAAAACTGGGGCAAAAATCTTAGTTTTAAAGTTAGGAAGAGACTTTTACCATGTTTATTAAAATTAACTAGCAGTACCTTTGGATCAGTGAATTCCTGGCAAGTGTATTCCTTGCATGAGGGACAGTGCCTGACACAGACCCACCATGTATTTAGTACAATTTATACTTTTATTCAGGAGAAAAAAATCACCTTGTGTTTAAAAAGCTGATAAACACACACACACACACACAGCCCCCGCAATGTTTTCAAGACTATTCTTAAGATGATATTACTATCTTGCATCAAAACTAAATTTTAAATTTCACGTGTATGTGGCCATTTCTCAGGTATTGATATAACTGAGAAGAAACAATGAAACCACCGACAGACAAATATTAGTAGAGAAATAATATTACATTTGGCAAACAGAGAAGCATAACAAACAGTTACATTTACTGCAGGAGTGTTTGAATACAGGTTTCCCACATGGCAAAATCTGAAAACACCTTGCATTCCAAATGCAGCTGTTCTGCTATTAAGTAGGAAATAGACCTTTTTAAACTAAAATCCTGTTAGACATGTAGGGAAACTTTTGGCAAGACAGATTGTTTTCCATCATTAGATGAAGTTTTGAAAGCTGTTTCCTAGCAGAACATTTCACTGCAAATATTTTGGACACTTTCATGTGACTTGAAAGTCAACTGAGATCCATGCTTGCATCTCTTATGGTTACAAGATAAATAGCAGATTTCTGAAGATAAAAATAGCTCTCCTTCCCAAGGCCAAACCTGGTTTTCAGAGGCAAAAACGCTAAAATAGTTCAGAGGATTAGATGCAACTGTTTCTTTTCTTTAAATAAGCCCTTCCTGTAAGTTACAGTTACACCGTGGCTTAATTTAATGTCCAAGATATAATTTAAATCAAAACTCAACTTCTAGAACATTAAAAAAGGCCAATGTCCATGTTTGGGTGTCTGGTAGAAGTACAATATCCCCTGTGGACAGGACTTTATTATCCCTGAATATTTGAATACCTGAGCAGGGCAGCACATTCCCTTCCTTGGACACAAACTGATGCTTCTCAAAAAGCAGAGGACACCACCTGTGTCTGCTGCATTGCCGTGTGCTGTCACACATCAGTGTTTCTTGCCCAGCAATGCATTGTTTGCAATGATTGCACAGAGACTCCCTCTGCCCCTTCAAAGCTCATCAAGTTCTGCTGCCACAGGGCTGAGATTCATCTCCAAAGTAAGAGCCAGGGACTGCTTTGATAAGTGGGAAATCAACAGCAGGAGTAGATAATTGTAATGAAGGGCTCTATCATCCCTGTTAGAAAAAACCAACCAAACAAATAAACAAACCCCAAACTTGAACACATTGTGTTTGTACAGCCTCGGGATGTGAGGCATATCAGCTGCTCTTCCAGGGGTGGGAACCTTCATGTGCAAGGGGAAAAGACGCAGCTGATTCCTTGCTGATGTTCAAGGCACACACAGGATTCTTCTCTCAGCAGTGAACTTCACCCGTGAAAATCCACCTGAGTAACTCCTAAGTGAAAAACAGACTTGCAGCTTTCAACAAAGCGATAGAGAGTCTTTGAAAACATCAAATATAGCCATCAGTCAGTGCAATAAGAATACAGTAATCTTTAAAAAGACTGACTGAATTTATCAAAGACTTTCCTAGGATCACAAATAAACACCTTTTTGCAAGTTCAAAATGGGTATTTTCCATGGAACAACTGCCTTTTCTACCAGTTGTGCCCCATTCCAAAATCAGGGAAAAAAGATGATAAAACCTAGGCTGATCCAGAGAAAACAAAAAGGGATTCTTTTCCCAGTAATGATTTAATTCCTCTCACATCTTGGAGTATTTTTAATAGCCTTTCCAGTACAGGTTTTAAAAGGTTTGTTTCAGATCTCAGTACATGGAACAGTAGCACTGCATTCTCTGAGCAAAAGCTGCACTCAAATTACTAGGAGGTCTCAGACAGGGACATTTTCTTGGTCTTCTGGGGCATGGGCAGATCAGTCTCTCCCCTTAGAAGAGAATACCCACATCCAGGGCAATACCAGATAGCTGGAAAACACAAACTTCGTAAGGCTTTCCAAGCAACCCATCAAAGCAGATAATACAACACACAGAGAATAATTCACAGGTGGTTTGCTGGATTCAGCTGTACTGGGCATTCCCAAATTGCACAGGGAGACTCAGCTGTGTCGAGGGTAGACCTAAAGGGTTCACAGGTAATAGGGGATGTTTTGGGTGCCTCCAGACAGTGGCTGTGCCCAGGAGAGCAGAGCGGGACAGTTCATCCAGGACTTGGCTGAGATGAGGAAGGTGACAAAGAACAGAAACTGGAGACAATGCCCTGTCTGATACTGGGGGATCACATCACTGGGGGGGTAGATGCCACATATCCCATCCTGCACTATCTCAAATAAAAGCACTTGGGCCAATTTTCAAACAAGACCAAGTATCTGGGTCTTTCTTCAACATAAAAACTTCTTCATGCAGAAAAAGAAACAGGGAAAGACTTCACAGTTCGCTCTGAAGATCAGACCAAGGAGTGCATCACAGCCCAAACGATCCATCTTTGGAAGAACACCACAAGTTTATTCCAATTTGTTTAGATATGATGAGGGCCACATGCTGCCAAATCAATGCTGCAGAGGAGCCCTGTTCCTGGGCTACATGAGTCAGGCTGCCGAGAACGGCACACCAAACCCACACACTTCTGGCCGTGGAATCTATCTGCTCAGATGGGAAGAGACATTTCTATGACACCACATTCTTCTGGCATGCTACTCAAGAAATTAACAACAAAAGGAGTGGGATATTTCTCTGTGGTTTACAAAACAAGGAGGGAAAAAACCCCAACTCCAAAGAAATCTATGACTAATATGATATATTCAAAAAAGAAAACCACACAAAAATCTCTGTATCCATGACAAGGTTTATATAAAACAAAATAGTATCACAGAATCACTGGGTTGGAAGAGACCTTCAAGATCATCGAGTCCAACCCATGCCCCAACACCTCAACTAAACTAAACCATGGCACTGAGCGCCACATCCAATCTCTTTTTAAACACATCCAGGGATGGTGATTCCACCACCTCCCCGGGCAGACCATTCCAAAATTTTATCACTCTTTCTGTGAAAAACTTTTTCCTAATATCCAACCTATATTTTCCTTGGCACAGCTTAAGACTGTCCTCTTATTCTGTCAGCTGGTGCCTGGAGAAAGAGACCAACCCCCACCTGACTACAACCACCTTTCAGGGAGTTGTAGAGAGTGACAAGGTCACCTCTGAGTCTCCTTTTCTCCAGGCTAAACAACCCCAGTTCCCTCAGACGTTCCTCACAGGGCTTGTGCTCCAAGCCCCTCCCCAGCCTTGTTGGCCTCCTTTGGATGCGTTCAAGCATCTCCACGTCCTTCCTGAACTGAGGGGCCCAGAACTGGACACAGCGCTCGAGGTGCGGCCTCACCAGTGCCCAGTACAGAGGAAGAATGACTTCCCTGGTCCTGCTGGCCACACTATTCCTGATCCAGGCCAGGATGCCATTGGCCTTTTTGGCCACCAAGGAGCACTGCTGGCAACAAGAGCTGCAGCATTCAAAGTAGATCACAGACTGTGGAAAGTCAGCTTTAGTTCCCAGTATCCTGATGGAAATGAAACATTTCTAGCCATATAGAAGCATTATTGACAATCTGCAGCTAACATTCTCTTTTTCTAGGAGATTAGTTCAAACTAAAAACTGTATGATGTCCAATATTCATCTTTAGAACCACTGAGGATTATGAAAGGCTTTGAATTCTGAGACTACTTGGGATCAAAGTCACTTGAAGGAGCTGGGAGGGAAACATTGGAGCACTTCCTGCCTCCTCTTCCTCCTCCATGTGTGCTTTCCCTGGCACCAGAGCTAATCATCACTGGAAAGCAGATTTTAAAGGGAGTGCTCACACACTGGGGATCATAACAGCAGGTGTGGCCATGGGGGACCCACTGGGAATTCAGTTCAATCTGACATTTATGGCAGTGTTTGTCCTTATGCTAAATTACAATTCAGAGGGTAGAATTGCAGTCACAAATCTGGGAGCTTCTTGGGAAGACAATGATGGCACCATTCCCATTTGGTGCTAGACGTGACTTCAGTATTCAGAATTGAAAATGTGTCCAATGAAACAAACAAAACACTCACTCAAAACCCACCACAAACATACAGATGTGAGTCACTACATCCTAATGCACTAAAAAAAAAATCCCAAACATCAACCATAACCATCTAAATACCCAAAACCCAACATAACAACCACAAAAAGAGAAAGAATGTTGATTAAAGTATGTGCTATTAATTACCCGGAGTGGAATGTGATATAAAAAGATTCATCTCAACCTACTAGGTAACATTACTCATGCCTGCATGACTAACAAAAAGCTATTTGTAGATATGAAAGATTTACCTGGAAATCAACATGGTAAGTTCCATAATTCATAGGTATCTCATTGGATTCAGGATGTGAGGGAGCTTGGAGGGCAAGAAGAAAAAGATAAAAGAGATCGTATTACTTTGCAGCTCCAGCTGGGTGGTAACACTTTTTCAAACAGTAATAGAGAAAAGGAGTCTTACATGCACCTTGCAGTATTTATGAACAGCTGGGCCCAAATAAACTTCTTTATGCAAACAGACACTTGAACATGTAAATCAGCACTTACTGAAACAGATCTCCATGTGTACAAATATTTTCCCATGAAAACTGCTCCTTTCTTAAGCCAAATCTGCTCCCATTTAAACCTATGGCAGAATTTCTTTTGACTTCAGAGGAAGCAGGAATAGAAACCCAACCTCTAAAAAACATTCTCAAGTTTGTTTGGGGTTTGTGTTTGTGTTTATTTTGTTTTGCTGTTTTCTTTCAAACATACCTACATAGGGAACGGTCCATCAACTTGAAGATCATTCAGCAATTGGAATAGATTTATGGAAATTTATTTCTACAAACTTCTCTCAACACAAGGTCAGCACAGCTTTCAGAAGTGCTTATTTCCTCTAGCCTGCACTCATACTTACATTGCTGATGCACCCAAAAGCCCCAGAAAGTTTGTCTACAGATTCAGAAAACTGAGAGCCCTTTGCATTTCGGATTCATTCACATTTTTATTCCACAGAATACACTGTTATGTTTTTACCATAAAAACCATCAGGTATTCTACTTCTGTAAGGAGTTTGACAGAATTCTGGTGTGTCAAACACACCAAAGCCCAAGAAGATGAAACCTGTCCATTAATCACAACTACCTTTGCTTAAGCTCTGCAAGCCAATACCAATTTGTTTATTCATTTATTTTCTTACAACTCGTCTTTAGTTTTCCAATCTACAAACATAGTTTTATCGGTGCCTAAAAAGTACCCAGGAAAAGTGATCCATAAAACACAACAATGCAGTAGGTTTCCCATGGCTACCCAAGCTATTAAATGTTAGTTCAGGTCTGTAGGCAGTGAAATCATAGCACCATTATCATTGCCTTGTGGGAGCAATAATTCTGGGTGGTCTGTAACACTACAGCTCCCAGCCCCTGAGATAGTATGACCATGTTGTCAAGTAGAGCCTGTCTAGGAGTGTAACTAGGCTGAGGCTTTTTGACCTCATAGATAAATAGGTTTTGTTGAAAGCTGTTCTATTATTTTTCAGATTAGGTTGGACTTGCATTTGGTTCATTCTCTGCCATGGGAGTGGGAGAAAGCGAAGCCTTGAGATATCCAGTGCATGTTTATCCAGCTGCGGTAGCTTGATTCTCAAAGTATAACTGTCAACATCTCCGCTCCCTCATGCAAATCGAAATTTGTAAACAATCCTAATAATTCCTCCTCCCTGTTGTTCGTTGTAGTTTTGCATTCCTGCCTGAGCAGCCACAGTACTCGAAGCAAGGAGAGCAGCGCGAGTCAATCCAGGCTGACTGCGGTGGAAAAAAAATGTACCAAAACCATGGGCTCCCAGAACAGACTGTTCAATGCTAATTTTAAATCTTGAAAAACAGTGCCAGTCTGACATCAGTGTGGTATTTTTTCGTATTTTCTAAATAATCAAGAGAAACCGTGTTGTTTTTTTGGGGTTTTTTTAACATTTGATTCAGCTTCCATTCCCTTGTGTAAATAGCCATAGAACATTCATCAATTTTTTTAGCTATGTAAACAGAATTGCACTTTGCAGGCATTTTACTACCACCATAATTCATAAAATCAAATTTCTTTATCTAATTTACCCAGTTTGTTTTCCCCAGCTATACTATGCTGGAACAGAGGGTCAGTAAGTCTCCTTACAAAAGGATATCCCTTCAGATCTCTATATGGTGAGCAAGCTGAACATCACCATTTTCCCTTTCATTAAAAACTTGGAGGGCATGATACAGCATCACTGAAGACAATTCATTCCAGCCATAGTAAAAAGCTCCTTCTAGCATTTATTTAGTTTCAGCAAAGACCTGATATTGCACGGGCTTAATGGGGAATAGCTTGAAAGCCTAATGATCTGCCAAGACTAGCCTTGCACATAAACATTTGTAGCACAAGGGATTAATAGCCTCAAAATTAGAGAGAGTTCTCTTTAAATGTAACTTTTTAAAGATCTTGTTAAGACAAATAGTTCTTTGAGCAGCAAAATAAAATACTATTTCTCATAGATTTTATGTCCCAAGATTGAAGTCCTCAGAGGATTCTCTGATGACTATAGTTTTTCCCTCAGTAAAAGTTAAAGTTCTTTCCTCTTTCTCCCCAGCTATTTTCACATCACTTTTAAGAACAACCAAATTTGGTTAGAAGTTGGCCCAAAATTCAGAAGTTATAAGGGGACTGATAAAGCAATGTCAAAAATCCTGTCTCTGGTATGATTTCTTTAGGAAAAACCTTATTAATGCCATGGGAAAAAAAACCCAACAAAACACCTGTGTTAGACATTATCAAACCCACAGTTGTAAAAGAGGTGTCTAGTCTGTGTAAATGGAATTGGCAGGTGAAAACCTGAACTTTAGATCCCTATCCTCATTTCCTCCACCATTTTTTTCTCTCTTCTGACGTGTGATGATGAGGCAGTTTCATTAATTTAACTCTTTCCTCTCTCCCATTATCATATCCTAGAGGTTTGCACATTTTTTTCTGAAGAAAAAACACATTTGATGGGTCCATCTGCCAAGCAGTCTCCATAGCTACCTCTAGAGCTCTCGAGCTCCTGAACCCTCAGGTGGCTTCCCATAGCTCATTCCATCACAGACACAATGACATCTTAAGGCCACAAGCTGTTCTGCACACTGGTATTCCCCAAATTTGCCATCTGACCAAACCTGCACAGTCTTAACAGTAAATACTATATTCACAAAGATGCCACAACTGGCACAAAGGGCTACTGGGTGTCACATTTCCCCTTTTTCTGGTAAACAGCAAAGGACCTACTGTGCACCAGGCACTGAAACTTGGTGCAGTTTCTCTAGATGTGTGAAGCTGAGAAATTAGAAACAAGTCTTCTGGGAAGCAGCCATGTGACATTGCCCCCTCCTCCGGGACTCAATGGGCTGCCCTTGAGCGTTCACTGACACTAAGGGTGGAACTTCATATGAAAAATAATCCCCTCAACCTCCCAGGTAAAATCACTCAGGTCTGCATGACTCCAACAAGGACAGCACACATAACTGGTGCTGCCCCTGGGGCCTGATCCCCTTTGCATTTGCACAATGTGAAGCCCCATGCAGCAGTTGCTGCCGGACTCCACAGAGGAGGAAGGTTACAGCTTCTCCAGTTCCAAGTCTTCCTGAAAACAACCTGAAGCTGATCTGTTTACTCAGACATGCAGTGGGCCGTTCATTCTTCTAAACAGCATCTTAGTCTCTCATTCTTGTCCTTGAATTCCTTTACTGTTGATATAAATATGAAAAGGAATTTAAATTATTTCTACTGTGTGAAGTTTTCAAATGACTATTTACCATTGCTACTTCATACTCTGCTATCAGGCCAAATTTCCTGGCTGTATTTGTCACTATCAATCTGAAAAAACTTGCTCCTGGCACACCATTTAAGTAATTGTTATGAGATCTCATCAGTGATGCTCACAACACCAGCTGTGGCTGTACTTTGTAAACACAGGGTTACACATATAGATTTAAAAGAGGCATTTACAAAGGGCAGAGGCTTAACACACAGACCAAGCACAACACCATTTTCAGACACACTTTGGCAGGCATCAGGTTGTGTCGTTATAGTTTTTCCCTCACATCTCCTGAGCAGCAAAATCTTCAAAGAATTCCATCCAGGCAGCAAGCCGTGACCTCTATTTCCTAACACCATGTCAGCCCTCCATAACTAAGCTGGGCTTTTCTGAGTCATCTTCTGAAAAATTATAGGTCTCTGTCAAATTAGCAGACCTCTGAAAGAATTATTTCTAGGACATTCCCACCAACAGATGTCAATCCGGTGGTGCTTCCCAGCACAGGGAGAGCAGGCAGTGTGTCAGTGCACATGAGGCTGCAGGCAGCTGCTCTGAATTGGACCATGCTGGTGAAACACTTCCTGAAAATGCCTTATTCCCCTCCTCATCCACCTTCCTGCCCGTGGGAGGGGTGGATATTGCCCAAATGCTCAGCCCCTGCCTCACCTGACTCAGAGCATGTGACTGGCCCCCAGAAGTGTTAATCAAATGAGAGGAGAACAGCAGCAGCCTCATAAATCTTCAGGAGCACGAACGTGTGTCCTGGTCTGCATCCCATTAGTGACTGAATTTTAAAAATAAATAAAAAATCTCAGTGACACCTGGAGACCAGCCTCATTTTCTGTCCCCAAAAGGCTGATTCCTTAGTCAACCAAATACTCAAATATGAAAAACAAAATAAGATCTTTTGGGAAACTCATCCCAATTTCCAAAAATAATTCTTAGAATCACAGAATGGTTTGGAAGGCACCTTTAAAGGTCATCGAGTCCAACCCTCCTTCAATGAGCAGGAACATCTTCAACGAGTTCAGGCTTCTCAGAGCCCTGTCTGACTTGACCTTGAATGGTTCCAGGGATGGGGCATCCACCCCCTCCCCAGGCAACCTGCTCTGCTGTTTCCTCACCTTCCTCATGAAAAACTTCTGCCTTGTATCTAGGCTGAAGTGACCCTATTTTAGTTTAAAACAATTACTCTTTGTCCACTCACTACAGGTTCTCTAAAATGTCTCTTCCCATCTTTCTTACAAGTCCCCTTCAAGTACTGCAAGGACACAATAAGGTCTTCCTGGAGTCTTCTTTAAGCCCACATACAAGGCAGAAATTTCCTTTTAAAACATTTTTATTGAACTTATTAATGTAGCTACATAAAACCCGAGTTTCTATTTTGTAAATAAAATCTTGATGGTTGTTTTCAGTAGGAAATAAAAATTATTTTCCAAGTTCCTACAAACGTTTTGGGTGAAAATTTGGGATTTCTGTGTTACAGGAAAAACCTAATGCAGCACTAAGTGCCAGTGGTACAGCACAACATGTGTTACATTACAGTAGTTTAAAAATTAATTATTTTAGGTTCCAAGGGTAGACATACAGTTACTCTGGAAAAAATTCCTGAGGTCTTAGAAGTCCCAGAATTGTTGTGCAAAATAAAGTGTAAACATTAAGTCTTGTTCAGACATAATTGGGAGTATATTTATTTGTTCATATTAGTACTTTTTATTTAAAATAGTTGTGAAGTCTATTAGTTGTGACAGAACCTGATATGACATATTTTTATGCATTCCTTTTAAGAAGTAATAGTCTTCAACAACAGAAAGAGATCTTTTAGATCGAGGAATTCCAAACAATAATTTGTGTTTCTAAAGTTAGATTCATCTGAAGATCATTAATTCTCCTGGAAAGTTTTACTAATGCTCATTTATGTGGGGAAAATCCTATTAAGAAATTATTACAGAATTCAAGAATTCTGCAAAGTTTTTTCTATTTAGGAAATGGTAAATCACCTGAATTTATTTCAAAGTACATTTGTAGTGTCAGAGGCAGACAAAGGTCCCTTAATGTCAGCGCTTCCTCTGTGGATTGATGAATTCCCTACCTCTGATCTTTTTCAGGTTCTGAGTATTTTAACCATTCAAGCCACTGGGCTGGCCTTCCCCAGCCTGCAGCAGGAGCCCCGCGAGCTCCGGGCACTGCACTGGTTCTCCGTGACAGCCTCCGAGCACAGAACGGGCCGTGCTGCTCTGCCTTGGAGACAGAAGTGCAGCCCCGGCCCGCAGGGCTGTGAGCAGCGATGCAACCAAACCCACACCATATTCTGCAGGAAAGGAAGAACCAGTGGGGCCAGTATTAGCTCGGTTGCTTCTGACTCCTTAGGCAACCAGGCACCTTTCCACCAAACAAATCAAAGGGGGTGGATTCAAGTTACTCCAGAGCAAGGCTTGAACTACTCTGATCCACAGCGACAGCACTGACCTGCTCCTGCCTCCCACTTCTGCCCCGGGAGGGTGGAATGCCTGAGCTCCAACTAACGTGACAACCTGCCAGGCAGCAGCTGTGCAGCCTGCTCGAGGAACCCAGCACACCACAGGGCAATAGGCAAACTGGAACCTCTATTTACTCAACTAAGCTGCAAGAAAGAGGAGATTTTGTTCACTTTTGTTGCTTAATGTGAAGTTTCAAACTGGTCTCAGCTATTTAGAAAAGAGTTCTCTCAGTTTCAAATAATAATTTGTACAGAAGAGAAGAGATTCATACGAAGAATGGAAAACATTTGGGTGTCATTACCTTTTTCTCTCCATCACTCCACCTGCAAAGAATTGAACAAGGGTACAGTAGCACTACAGATTTTTATTTTAACCTGTGTTCTTACCAAAAAACTGCACTGCAATGCTGCTGTTATATTAAAAGTACATAAATGCCAAGAAAACAAGAAAAGCTGCATGACTGTGTTTGTCCCTCAAAAAAAAAAAAAGTTTCTTTTGTCCTGCAAAGTTTTGCCCTTACTCCTTCCTTTTAGTTTCATTATAATTTTTGTCTCCCTTCAATGTCTGAGATTTCTTTCTAATCTTTCAATTACTCCCCAATATCCATTGTTCCAACCCTGTACACTTCTGCTTTACATGCAGCCCATGTCCTGCAAGCATGTGAGGAGGCCAAATACCAGGCATCTTGGCACAAGCTAGTACTTTACACCTATTCACAAAGAGAAAACATTCCTCTTTTCTTAAGGAAGAAGAAAAAATAAAAAGAAGAGGGAGCAGAACTCTACCAAGTACTCACAGCAAAGAGATGAAGTAATGTTTACACTCACCATTTCTAAAACATGTCTGGTCCTTTAATAACGACCTGTCAAAGCTGAAAATTAAGAGCAACCACCAATACAGTAGATCTATTATTATTAATTGTTATGCATACTGCAGCTATTTCCTTAGCTCCTGGAGCTGTGCCTCCGTGCTGGCCGCTTCCCATCTGCAGAAGAGGGTTTCCTCAGAAAAGGCCCAACCACTGCAGGGAGAGGCTGCACCCAGGCTGGCCCCACGGCCGCAACTAGTGGTGTGGTACAGCAGCACCTGAGAGGTTCTCAAAGTCCTCCACTGGTTTAGTCCCAGACCCAAACCCTCAGAGCTGCAGGGAGAGAGCAGAGGAGTCATCAGAGAGCACCAGAGCAGTCTTGGAGAAAAGGTCTCCAGCAGGGGAGGGCAGGTGGGCAAGAGCAGCTCTGGGCCAGCCGGGAAAGAGGAATGGCAAGCCCAGGGTGGGAGCAGCATTTGCTTCAAGAAAGGCTCAGCTGGTAAATGAGGTGGGACCTGGGACCCTCCACCCAGGACTGTGGATGAGGAGAACACTTGCCCCATCCCCCTCGGCAGCGGGCAGCCCTCCAGGCAGAGCAGCACAGAGCAGCTCTGCCAGGCTTCAGCCTGGCACGCTGCAGGGAATTTGTCCTTCCTCTACACTACTCTGCCAACAAAGCTGCCACAAGCAGCAAGCCAGAGAAAGAGCTTTGTCCCAAAGTGTGAGGGTTTTTATCATCAAAGTACCCTTTTTATTTCAGAATTCCTTCTTGTGAAAGAACTAGTTACCTGCTATGCAGTCATGAGCTTTATTTTAGGGGACAGTAAGCACTATGTTATTCCCCATGATTTAACAAATTATTTTTGGACTTACACAAAATTCTGATTACCATCTTAATATTTTCTTATTCTTCTTAAAACTGGATACTTTGCACACGTGAACCTGGTTAAGGCCTCCCATGGGCACAGGCAACGTTAGCTCATTGACTTGCACAGCTGAGGATGACTTGCTCTGGGCATCACGGAAAGCAACCTAAGAAGAGTAAAATTTCTCAGCTAGGAAACCCACAGTAGAAATATTTACCATGTCCCTTTTCAGCTCTGATTTTCAATTCACTAAATCAACAAAAATTATAATATCATTTCCTTCTCTTACATCGTAAGACAGATCGAGCCTCTTGTCTGTAGAATTTACAGTGTAACCAATAATTACATGCCTTCTTACTTTTTAACATCATCAAAACACACACTACTTACTCTTTTGACAAAAAGCACCATTTGTGAACACAGATCAGTACAGATTAATTTCTTTAATGACCAAACAAATACCACATCAGAATAATTCCACTCACATGTTTCCATGAGTCCATCTTCCCAAGCAAACACATTAATTCTCACAGAGACTCAGACCAACTGGACAGCAATATTTTCTCTACAAAGTGGGGGGAAAAAATCCCCAACACATGCCTGGGAGCAGCAAGACCTCTGTCCAGGGAGACAAGGCGGGGGCCAGGGGCAAAGCAAGGCAGGCAGGGGCCTCCCAAACAAGCAGCAGAGTCCTGCAGGCAGAGCGGGTCCTGTGGCATTAACTGGGGTCAGCCACAGTCCTGCACTCACCAGACAAGCCTGCAGTAATGAGGCAGGGCCAAGCTCAGGCCAGGAAGCCAAGCCAAGGTCAGGGTCAGCCAGGCACACAGCCAGGTACAGGCACACACAGAGCAGAACTCAGGCCAGGAACTGACTTTAGGTGGGACTCCTAAAGGGAGAAAGGGCCCAAGAACCCTTCTCACAGCTTTTTTTTCACACCAGCCTGACCCACAGTTACACAGCTGCCCCTTATCAGAGCTGGCCTTGATCCCAGCTGGGGGATGGGAAGAGGCTGCTGACCCTGCAACACTCAACACCCAAAATGCATCTCCTGGAGCCCAGAGTCCCACAGCCCTCTCATCCTTCTCTCCTGCTCCCATCATCTCCTCAACTGTTCTGCCTAAATGAGCTCTGCTTCTCAAATTTTTAAGCAGGACAGCTTTTGCATTTGTATTGCATACCAACCAGCTGATTTTTTGAAAACAATGTGACTGGTGCAACAAATATGAACATGAAAGAATTTGGCCCAGTGACGTTCATGGGTATCATGGGCAAATATAAATAGGATTAGCTACTAACATTTTAAAAAAATAAAGATAGCATTAATATTTAAATATGGAAGATATATTCTTAATATCAGCCCCAGTTAAAACAAACAAACAAACAAACAACAAAAAAAAACCCCAACCCCAAAACCCAGGTTTTTTACACTAGTTCATGTATGCAAAATTCAGTTGAATTCTCCTGTATAATTGCCATTTGCAAGGGCCTGTGCTCCACAAATACATGGCATTATCTGAGAAAGCTGGTGGTTACATGCTTGACTTTTACAAATAGCACAACCATACTCTCAAACATCTACAAGAAAAGCAATGTGGAGAACAAGCCAGGATTTATTCTTGGGTCAGGCTAACTTGGCAGAGGGAAGTGTCTCCTCCAGACTGGCACTGGCTGAACACAGCTGTGAGAGAGCAAGGCAGCTCTCAGGTGATGCAAACCAGCCAAAACCAGGGCACAGGCACCAGCCTCGTGTCTCCATTTGCCCTTGGCAGCAAATTGAAATTTGAAACACGCTTCTTGGAAGATATTTCTGCCTACTCTTATTTTCTAGTATTGAAGGAGTTTTTTTGTTCAAAGAACACGGACTTTGTTCAAACCTGACATTTCTGTAAAGCTCTACATTGTTGTGGTCTTGAAAAGAAATAGTTTTAAAAGTTAAAAGAAGAGATTTCTTGCCAGCTGGGATTTATTATTACATGTTTTCAAAAATATCATCTGAAAGAGTGCTGATAGTCTTGTGGCTATGAGAACTGAATAGTTACTATAAATTATACAAATGGCTGCATAGGGAGTACACTGCTCCACGACAGCAACCAGTTTTCACAGGCAGACTGACGTCTCTAGATCTATTTCATATTATTCCCTCTTTAAAGGTTTTGTACTGCTGCTCTTTCCTTAACAGCTCTGTATTGTTAAACTGAAATTCGCTTGAGCACAATAAAGGAGTGAATTAAAAATATGTAGTCATGTGTCACAGTCAACAACTTATTAGTTGGCAGTCAAAAAACCTCTCCTGGCTAAGCCTTTCCTCAGGATAAACTGGGGAGTTTTTTAAGTTCCCCCATCAGTACATCTTGCAGTCAGAGCTTTCCTCCAAGCAGTGCAGAGGATGAGAGTAGCACAAGAGACTGTGCTGCCCCTTCTGCCCTGAACCCACTTCTCTTATTGACATTTCCTCCTCCTGCCTGGACGAGGGTTCCTGGGCCAGAACTTGCTCTTTTCTGAACTATTCATGCTGTTCGCAGACATTGCCCCACTTGCACTGCACATTTTATGTTGTTTAACAGTTTGGTAACAGTTTGGGGGTTTTTGATTGTGCATGAGAACTAAAGAGCCCACCAAGATTTTAAGGACAAAATGTATTGAATTACTTAAGACAATTCCCACAGAGTTCCAGCAGCGGTGATACAAGTTTTCTCTCACACGAAGCTTTCATAATTACAGCCAGCCAGATAAGGATCACAGAGAGCCTTCCTGCTCTTTCTGCCCGGTGAGGTGTCAGGTTCAGCACAGCTCCGGAACTGCTGCTGCACAAGTACACACACTCCTGAAACTTCGAAGCAGGCACTCCTGAAATACCTCTTTCCAAAAAAAGCCTCATTCCTGCAGTTTGCATGTACAGTGAACAAAACATCTAAGAATACATGCAGCCTATCCTGAGTAAAAAAAATACTGTTTGTTGGCTTTTAAACCAACCTACCTTGTATCAGTTTACAAGCAAAACAACCTCTACTAGCAAGTGTTTTTGTTCATACAGTTATGTCTGCAGCCTGACCTTTGCTTGCATAGGGCCTGACTTGAAGAGAACAATAAAAGCCTTCTACGGTCACCATTGTGGGGGGCAGAACTCCAATTCAGTGGAATAGTATAGGAGTTTGCATTCCTTAATCATATGATTCAACATACAAAGCAGACTGTATTTTAAAATGTTACAGAATTGTACAGAGCAAAACCAGACAGCTCAATTGGTCACATCTGAAATCCTTTATGTTGATGTATGGTCACCTCCCAGCTGACAAACATCTACCATCACTGTTAGCCATGTCAGGAGCGGGCTGACTACAGAAAACCAGAAAATAAGCATCACACTAACCCAGAGGTGAAGACTTACAAGAACAAAAATTTAGTATTTAGTCTTTGCCATTTTACTACTGAGAAAGATTTCTAGTATGAACGTAATTTCTAGTATGTCAGCAGGATCCACAGATTGCTGCACCTTGTTATACTTCAAAGAGTATTTGTCAGCTAGAGAAGGAGCAGGGGGGTTTTAGGTTTTTATTTTTTAGAAACAGAGTAATTTCATTTTAGTACAACAGTCTCTGAAAGACAATGAATATGTGATTGTTGATAAAAAGCTTTGGTTCAAGGACTAGAGCAAAGATGATCTTATGAGAACAAAGGTATACAAAGTCCATAAACCACACCCTGCTGCTAAGAGTTGAAGCTACAGCAAGGCTGGATGGCATTTGTCATTTTTCTCAGATCTATTTTCCTGTATGTTTGGTAAAAGGAGCCCTTCGGAAAAGCATTAATAACATAGCCAAATGTATATTTTCATTGTAACAGTAAAACCCCTGTTTTTTACAATGGTATGCCTTTTTCCTCCCAAAAGTGTAAATCAAAATGATTTTTGGAAAAACTTGGCCTTGTGTTTCCAGGTACTGTATATACAAATACAGTTTAAAAACTCCATAGGTCCCTGCCAGATATTAAGTATATATTGTCAACAGATGGTTTTGATAAAAGCAGCCCCAGTCTCTACACACACACTTCCTCACTCAGTACCAGCCTGGCTCCTAATACATTTTTATCTTTAAAGTCTGAAGACCCTTTGGTGTGCATTTTGTACACAGGGGAGCACATGGCTGCATGAGGCATCCAAAGCCCCAGTGGCAGCGACCCCACATTC
This sequence comes from Dicrurus megarhynchus, assembly GCA_013399195.1. Taxonomy (NCBI): domain Eukaryota; kingdom Metazoa; phylum Chordata; class Aves; order Passeriformes; family Dicruridae; genus Dicrurus; species Dicrurus megarhynchus. The sequence goes on along the minus strand of VXAD01010005.1, from coordinate 343,542 downwards.
CAGCTGGCTCCATAACCACCCCATGGGTCTGCTCTTGCACACAGAACACCTGAGCATCACCATCACCAAGGTCACTAGGACAGGTCCCCTGGGCCCTGCCAGCCTCACAGGGTGTGATTTCTAACCAGTCCGTGTGAATTAACCTTTCCATTAGAGCTGTGAGTCCAGCATTCATCCATAGGAAAACACCCACCCTGATATCCCTGCTCTCTGTAAATCTCTTTAACAAAGATCACCTCGCTCCCTGGGGCAGCAGGAGCAGAGCCGCCGGGTGTCCCCAGGGAAGAGGGTCTGTAAGATGAGTTTTCCAGAGTGACTGTCATCAAGCAAGGAAAAGCTACAGACCAGCCTCGATACAGCAGTCAATGAAAACTCTCTCTTCTTAGAGAATTCAAGGCTGGCTTGAGTTCACTTAGAAACATGATCATGAAAGGCATGCACGTTGGAGTTGTTGTTTCCTCGAGCACTTTTGAAGATGCAGTCTGTTTACTCTTTCAATGGAAAGATAAGCTTCTTTAGAGCTCCCTCTGTTGAAAAACAGAAGGAAAAAACCTAAATTTTAGTTCAGCAATTTCTACAAGGACTGACCATTTTTATGCAGGAGAGGAAAACAGGTTAGAAGATATAAAAAAATTAAATTATCTCAGGTGTTAGTGACCATAGGAGAATATGTAGGTTTTGTGTCATAAAAAGAGAGAGAAAAAGAGATTTGAAGTTCTTGGTATTGGTTTGTTTGGGTTTTATTTCCACGGTTTTCAAAAAAACTTTTCTCAGTGGCAGACTCTGACCATACTGGGATAGACTCAGCTTTAGTGTTCCATTCATTATTTGTGGGTCACAGTAGGGGTGCATATGACCCTGTGTTTGACATGGATGGCTAATTCAGACTAACAATTTGAGTGAAATGTTAGCAAAGTCCTGAGAACACTACACGTATACACAATGAGTGTACTGAAATGACTGAGTGGACATGAAGAAGGCCCAGCTGTGACAGCAACTGATGTGACATTTTAAAAGCAACCACAAGGTAACTAATTTTGGGCTTAAGACAAGAGAAGAGAGGTATCACCTTAACTGTGAAAGTAGTTAGAGCGTACCTGGCATAGTAAAGCATAAAAAAATCAACTGGGTTGCAGGAGATTTACTACATAACATGCATTGATATGATATTTTTAACTGTGAAATTTTAAAAAGTAGTAATTTTATGTGGATTTATGCCTTACACGGAGATTAATAATTTTACTCAGGCAAACCTACCTTCTGTGTTGGTATCTTTAAGCTTCACAAGCACAATAAGGAGACCCAATTCAACTGTGCTTGGCTCTTGTTTGTTCCTCTGCTCATCAGGCAGGTTTCCCTACCAAGCCGAGAGCTGAACCTACCCCATCCCAAATACTGCCTTCTACCCATTTTCTCTCCAGAAAATAAGGAAGACCTAAGAGTGTCAGCGCCTTTCCTATGAGTGGAAGCAGGGACAGGCACACTTTAATTTACAGCTGTAAACTGAAGGTAACAGCTCCTGCTGCATTCCCCAACTCAGCACACACACCGACTGCATACCACCACGTATTCACACAAACCTTCAGGTTAGCTCTTCCAGCTGAATTTAATGTCTGTGGAATTGTTATAACAGTTATCACCCAGAGTTATGACACTAAAAGGGGGATAACATCACTCACTACTACCTCATGATAAAAGAAAAATGAAGGCAGGCAGAAAAGCTGTGTGACACCAAAGAGTGGCACTGCCAGCTCCATGCTGTACCAACCATTTCCACAACACACAGGGACACTGCACTTCAGACTGGAGTCCTGCAGCACAGTCCTAAGGGGCTGTGTGGAGTGGGTGTTCTCAAGCATGCTTCATCCCACGGCAGGTTCACCGTTCACAGATCACCTTTTCTTTCACTTTCCACCACAAGCTCAGGGTTCAAATTCTCCTTAGCTGTTCGCTCCGACACCACACTTTCCATTGTCTGATGAGACACTAGTAGCCCAGAAACCACTGTCCCTCTGGGAAACACCAGGGGAACACCAAGAACCGGGGAAATGGGCGGCTGGGACCACACAAGACCTGTCCAAAAGAGAACGTGAAGGCCAAACTAGAAGTAGTCCCAGTTTCTCCAAAAAGGATGACTCTGGAGATTACAGTGACTCTTCCAGCTCCCTGAGCAACCTGTGCTGGCTGGTGAGTGCCCCTCAGCAGCAGTGTTTGGCCACTGCCACCCAACGAGCCAGGAAGAGCAAACAGAAACCCTCATTTTCCCCACAGGGCCAAATTTGACTGGAAAAGCAGCATTAACATCTCTGGTATCCCCAGGTTAATACAAGCATGTTTTTAACAGGGAAATAATTACCACATCAGAGCACACAGAGCAATTAGCATTAAGGTGCAGCTTGATTTTAAACATGTATGTAGCAGGAGTCACATCTCCAAAAACCACCCCACTTGATTAAGTGATAGGGATATTGCAAGGGTGTAAACAAGGCAGCCAAATCTTTACTCTGAACGCAGCTCATGCATCAGCTCCCACCACTGCTGTGCAGTTTTGATGCTGCTGCATCACTGTGGCTGATGTGCTTCAGGGCACCTCCATAACTTAGGCAAAAGACACGGGAAATGAGGTGAATGCAAACATTGTGGAGAGGGTTGAGATTTTTTCTCTTTGCCTTGAAAGAGACACAAATAGCTGAAAGCTGGAGGTCACTGGAGCCCCCCAGCAAGTCTTTGGAATAATAGAGAGCAATCTCCAGGTCTGCAGGTGATAAGCTATCATTTTTCAGAAATACTTTGTATGCCTCCTGCTGAGCTTTTCTGGCATTCAAAGGACAGATCAATATTTGGTATTTTCACTGCGCTTGAGGTGCTATTGTTCTTTGTATCTGAAAACAGAGTAACTGTTCAGATGTTTATAAAGGTAGCCAGGGCAGCATCAGAAGGAATGCAAACCAGAAAAACTAAAATATATTAAAACCAGTGAAAAAAATCTTCAAACTCAAGGTTACTACAAAGGGTTATACCAAAGCAAACACTTTATTTCCTGAGCAACATATAGAGGAACTGTGAAGTGTCCACAGTTATGAGCTACTGATTCCCTTAGTGAAATTATGTCTAAAAACTGGAAGTGAACCCAAACCAAAGACCATAATAAGGGGTTGCTTTATGTCTTCAAGACAGTATTATTAGAATGGTATTTTTGTAGATTAAAGAACAGGTGTATCAGGCTTACATATTTCCCATGTTATAACTAATGGACTTTAGGGATTTCACTCACTTTTGAATGAAGGAAGCCTATTCCAGATTACATTTCTGTTTTCATGTGGCATGTTTAGTAGAGAGAAGGACCAATAGTATTTGTCTGCTTATCAGTTATCACCATACTTCACACTACATTTTAGTCAATTGCTGTTAGCAAATGCAACCCATGTTTTCATCAATATAAAGTGAAAAGCTGCATTGTTGGAAAAAAAACCCACCACCAAAAAACCAAGACAAGCAAGGGGGCCTGCACATCCCAAGCTAGTCACTGAACTGTGCTGTACTGTCTGGGCTTTACAGACAAAAATGACACCAAAAATGTTTCTGTATCTTTACTAATGTGCAGTTGCTACAGCAACAATGCTGTCACCTTGTCAGGCAGCAGCCACCACTCAGACTGTCAGTTTCACATGGCTTCAATAGCATGGCTTAAATGGCTCTGGTCAGCAGTTGCTTAAGATGTTTTAGAGACGTGGCAGGACTACATATAACCATATATAAAAATGGTTACAGCCACATATCTGAGGACTATAGCATGTATGTAAATGTGCAGCTCAGCCTTCAGCCTCCATCCTAGCTCAGTCTCCTGTCTCCTAGGCCTCTTGCTCATTATAGTACGGCAGGAATGAGGTCAAAACCTCAACTCTGAAGAGTACAGACTATAATAGATGGCTAGCAGAGAAATTAGTATGTCCATTTTTAGGTATGACAGTATTCCATCATTTTTTCTGTCTACTTTCAGCTCTATAGTATATGGAAACGCAACAGCAAAACACAGTATAAAGGAATTAAATAGTTTATCATAGGCTGCAGGAGAGCAATAACTCAGTCTGGTGATACCACGGGCCCCTAAAGGCTGGGATCTCTAGGGCATCCGAGACTTGACCCTTCACCTAATGCTGCTCTTCTCTACGTAAGTCAGTGAACTGTCCAGAATAAGTCCCCTCAGTTACGCAGCCTAGAGCTGCATTTTGGGCACAGACCTCTCTGGAGGAAGCCAGTATTTATTCTCTTGAAGTCTCTTGTGCATTAAAGGCCATCAACAAGCAGACGCACATGGCTGTGCAATCATCAGTCCACAGCTCTTCCCTGGACATCGAGGAGGTTCTTCAGCAATGTGCTAATACACACTGACAACACAGGCTGAGTCACCTGGCTGGGGGAAAACACTTCACAGGCCTCTTAAGGACCCAGAGAAGAGCCCAACCCAAAGGACCACAGTGGTCCCTTGCCAGTGCTCGGGAATCAGCAGTCAAAGGGCCCGTGCAAGCTGTCCCAAGCACCAAGCAGAAGTGGCTGTGCCTCACAGGGCCAAGGCAGGCACAGCACATGCACTAGACTGGTTCTCTTGGCCTTAGCCCAGTTGAGAGGCCATAGAGATGGGTCAGCCTCACAGAGAGTGGGTCCTCCTTCTCATCCTGTTTGAATAAGGGCTAGAGCCAAAGCTCTTATCCCGAGAAGAAACAGTTTGGTAACCTAGCTGGGAACAAGCAGGAAGCTCTTCACACCAGTGAGAAGCAAACAGCAATGGTGCAGCTGCAGCAGTAACAACCAGCAGCCAACCTGGCTGGAGTTCAGTCCTTTTAACCACTTCAGCAATGGCTCCACAAATACAATTGTCAGTGGAGACTCATCATTAATTAGCTGTATTTTTAATGGCATCGCACAGGATTGGTTCTCGACAGTAGGCTTTTTAGTATCTTTACCCATAACCGGAAAAAAATTCAAACTGTTTGGATATTAAATCCACAGATGACACATCCATTTGAGAATGGCAAATAGTAATAAGAGCAGGGCTCCAAGACAAACCAATTGATAGAGTGGCTGTGTGCACTGTAAGTAGTTAGAGGTAAGTCTTTGCCTTTGGCCTGAAAACTGCAGGCCACAACTCCCTCCTTGATGGGGTGGTTAAAACAAACAAACAAACAAACAACAAAACTATGGCCAAAATTATTCACCCAATCCACAGGTCACGAAGTGGGAACTCTGGTTAAAGCAGAGATGATATATTCCTGCTGCATATTCTGTTGGTATAAACCTTGAAAAAAAACCACCATAGTTCTGATAACCTTAATTCGAGCAGAAAATATGAAAAAGGTTTCAGAAGATTCAGAGTTATGAGGCAATGTCAATACAAGAGACCAGGTGTGAGGCTGAGGGAGGCTGGTCTGCTTAGTTTAGTCTTGTCTGATTTAAATGTGGTCTTTTAATGTTAAGGAGACTGTGTTTGTTGCACCATATCTGTGCTGTACCCCTGTTGTCCAAAATAAGCTAGGAAATTGCTTATATTTCTCCCTTTAACATACAACTTTTTAGGACTTGAGGTGGAAGAGGGAAAATTGATGCCTTTTCCCTGAAGCAGGAAACATTTTACACAGTCAGGATATTCATGCTCTTTATGGTATTATACACCTTTCATGCACAAGGTTAGGCAAAACTTTTAAATCTGATCATATTGTTAAGGGACAGGACAACAATCGTTTTGTCTTCTTGTTTACTGTAATGCATAGTTTGCTTTCCAGTTAATCTGGGAATGTCATTTAACAAGTTTCCTATTAATGTAAGGATCTAAGACCAGAATGAAGCTCTCACTCCAGATCTCTTTCAGTGGGATATGGCAGTTCACGGCTTTTGATCTTTTATATGAGATGAACAGTTTGAATTTTGTTAGAGGGTGTGTTTTGCAACCTGCAGTTTGTAGATGAGTGTCAAGTGGGTGTTCTGAAGACCACTCTAGAATTTTAAAAAACTCCAAACACATGGTGGCAGTGGGCAAGGCTTGATGAAAACATGATTTCTGCTGATCTTATGGTCCTGCCTACATGAGCAGAACAGTATTGCGATGTTAACTGTGATCGCAAATCCTTCAGGTTTTGAGCAAGCTGTCTGATTTTGACTCTATTGCTTCTGTATCCAGTCAGGTCAGGACAAAACAGTTTCTTTAATCCACAACAGAGAGTGCGATCAGCTAACGCTAGGGAAACTCCTGAAGACGGTATATGTTGGGTAATAAAGATACAGGCAAAGAACTTAATTCTCATAAAGGGAGTTCCCTCTGCAGTGCTGTGAGGGACACAAAGAAATCCTGTTTTGACTAGTTAATTGAGCAAACATTCCATCCTGCCCTAAAATATGCTTGCTATGCTTTTTCAGATTTTTTTTTTTTTAGAAGCATATCACTCCTTAGCATGGTCATGTCTCCACCAGTCTGAGGAGCAACTGTTCTGTTCCAGCCCCTGGGGCTCACCTGGCTGAGCCCTTTTCCACCAAGTGCTGCTACGGCTTTCTCCGTACAAAATCCAAGCCTCTCTCATTCCTGGCAAAACTCCTCAGAAGTCTTTCCTCATCCCTCTGGTGCTCTGACTTCTCCCCCTCTCCTTGCTGTGCTTTTCCATTACACACAAGGCCCCTCGCCATCCCCCTGGCCTGGCCCCTAAGCCTGCTGTCCCCATGCCGTGCCACCCTGTGCCTGCATTCCCAGCCCCCTCTCCACAGCACTGCATCCCCATAAACATGCCAGGCCTGGACCACGTTGCCAGGCTCTCTGTTTTCTGTACTGTACTCTTGACACGTTTTTCAGCCTGATGCAAAGCTTATTCAACCAACAGAAAGAGCTGCTTTGACTTTAATGGATTTCAAATGAAGACTTTAGACTAAGTCTGCACAGCAGCACAGAAATAACAGCTGTGTTGTGCAGATACCCAAGCCAGCTTTAAACTAATTAGGTTGGATCCCATAACCATCTAATCATACAGGGAGCTCAGTACTGGGTAATTTACCCTAATGAACTGTAAGCTTGTCAAAGGAGAAAGCCTGTTTGCTTTAGTCCAGTTCCAATTGAACATCACATGCCCATTGCCTTTTAAGAAACATCTACTACTATTTAAAAGCAAACCAGCACATGCCAAGGCGATCTCTCCTTTCGTAGTAATGCAACTATACAGAGCAACTGTCTGAAACATTCAATGTCTCATGGTCAGTTCTCTCCCCTCTCATCTGCCTTCTGCATAGCGAACAAACATTACATGTACCTACAAAGACAACATTTTACAAAAGGACAGGAAATATGGAGTACGAGAGAATATGTGATTCATCTATAAATTAATTAGGGGTGAACAAACATTAACAGATCCTTTGTTCCACAGTACACACAGAGACTGCTCTACCTTTGGATGCAAATGTGTAAGTGTTGGTATTATTACATCCTTTCAAAATGCACAAATAAGACACAGGACTCTCCAGTAAAAAGCACTGGTTTTCCCTTGGAAGCCAGAGATGATAACACCTGTAGTCTTAAACAAAAGACTTAAAAAAAAGAAGTTCCCTCTCATGCCTCAAAAATGCCCAAAGTGGAGCTTGTAAGCAACTACTCGGGGTGAGACACCATCCTTTGAAACGGCTCCTTTCCTTCAGGTGACACCTGCCACAGGTTGCTGCTGGTTTTGGAGTTTTTACTCCTCAATGACCACAGACTCTCTAATTAATAATAGCCAAAACTTAGGAGAAGCAAAAAACGGAGTATGCTGAGAAAATGCCCCCTAAAATCCCAACATTCCTCCAAATTTATGCTTCTCCATTCTCACTGTGTGACTGAAAGTGACTCCTACGTGGGACCATGGCCAGCCTGGGACAGCAGCTGTATGACAGCAAGTCAGTGACACCTCAGAGGCATGGCCGCGTCCTCAGTGTGTCCCCTGCATCATCAGCACTGGCACAGGCCAGGGCAGGGAGAGTTTCCCAAATGGCAGAGGCCAAATTCAGCTTTGAGCCCTGCACATATCCTCAGAGGGGTTTGTGGCAGTCTTGTTGATCCCAGAGCATTTAATGCCAATATCAGGTGTACAATGAAGAGAAATGCCCTGCTCATTTGTAGGATATGCACTACTTGCTTCAATATTTCTACTCTCCCCAAGCAAATACTTGCACTATAACCGTGGGGCTTTACTGTGTTTTGAATATTCTTCTGTCTTTTCTGGTACCAGCAACAGGTAATAGACCCAAAGTCTTAAAAACACAGGTTTAGGTAAGAATTGTCTCACTGATTTTTTTTTAAACTATAAAAATTCCAATCCTTTTTTTTCTGACAATATTAAGGTTTCAATTAACATTTTCTAGAGAGAACTGTTAAAATATTTCAGCAAGCTTATACTAGAGTTAAATCCTGTATTTTGTCAGAGTTGTATACAAAGACTGTACATACTCTTAACAAAATTGAGATTGTTGTACCTATTTTTCAAATCCCATCCACAAGGCATTTACACATTTTTAAATAACAAAATATAAGCAAAAAATATAATTTGTTTTCTATAATCTTGGATCAGTCTCAAGATCTTTAATAAAGTTAATGATTGTCTGTCTCCATAATTAACATATTAGGTGATGTGCCTCATTCCACCTAATGTTAATATTTTACTTTTGAGAGAGAAGTCAATAGTGCCAAAATATAATTCTGACTTGCTAAGAAAATTGGTTTTTTCTCCAGTCACATAAACATAAGGTATTAGCAATAAGTTTAAAACAGTAAATGACAATTACATCAAATACAGGTAGTAAAAAACTTAAGTAAGTACAGACAAGTGAAAAAAAAAAAAAAGTATATAACAGGATTTTTTTAAAGGAAAAACAGTCTCCCACAGGAAGATGGACTGTATTTTGCTTAGAGTCAAAATGCGGTTGGGCAGGGCAAGGTATGTTGTAAATCTGACAGGCTCTAACAGACATATTTCCTACTCCAAGTGAATCTTAGCAAGTACAGTTCTTGACCAGGGCACTGATTTGCCCCATCAAGACATTATGCACACAAACAAATGCATTTAAACTAGTGGGCTCTATACCAACCAAAAATGCCATCTCTGTGGGCGAGATTGCAGGATCAAGAACATGAAAACCAAGTTTTAGTGTTGTTAATATTGTTTTTTTCCTACAATGACAGGCTTAGCAAAATTAGATTAAGTTACACAGCACAGCCTGACAAGAGATCTAATTGGGAAAAATAAAGTGTACTGCAGAAATACAAAATTTGCTTCAAAAAGGATATGAGTAATCTCTACTGCCAGCATTAAAACAGTGACATCTATTGTTCTTGTAAGCCTTCATCTATACCAGTGACATTACTGGTCTGTTTTGAGTCTAGAGTTAATGCTGGGGCTTAAGTGTACTTTGAACTATATCGACATTTGAAGGGAGATAAACACCTGATTGAGAGAGAAAAGGCAAGATGATGAAAGCAGCAATTGCACAGTTTGACTCCAGACTGAGCTCAGACTGCGAGAGAAAAAATAAGATACAGCCAATTCCCCCAAAATGCAATGTCATAATGGCTCTCCCCACCTCTGGCTTGCAATTTTGCTCATTACCTGGAACTGTGTCAGCCTTACAGACTCCTCATAACCTCAGTGTGGGTGTGACAAGAGGCTGTTTGGTCGCTGTAAGGCAGAACAATCCCATGGCTACACACGGGACTCAGGCTACACACGGCAGACACACGGCACCCGCAGAACCTGCAGACAGGGCCTGGCAAGCCGCACTCCCTTCTCCAGCAACCCTGCACGCTCCCCAGGTTCAAATAAACACCAGGACTCTACTGCAAGGCAGGGCTGTCCAGTGCCAGCCACACTTTCCCGACATTGGGGGTGGAAGTTGCCTTCCCACTTCCCCAGTAAATGTGGCCAATGTCTTCCTCATCCTCTGTCCCTCTGAAGTGAATGTTACACATTAACATAGAGAACTGCCTGAGCAAAGCCTGGAGCAGAGGACCCAGAATACAACACTGAACCTTAACATTTGTCAGTTGAAAGCTGCACTCTCTTTTGCATTTTTAAATATTTATGCAGAGCTCAAAATTAGAATTTTTTCAGGGTGATATTCCCAAACACATTTTTCAGAATTTTCTGAAATTCTGTAAAAAAAAAAATCCCAGGTTTTTTACTTTCTACTCCAAAGTAAGTTGGGGTTGCAGCCCCTCCAGGGACAGACCTTCACAGTAGAACTGTGGCAGAGCCCATCTCTATCTATGGTCCTACGATACATGGGCTTGTTTCATAGACTCACCAGTGAAAAGTAAGATGAAACTGCTCTGTGCTGTTTCAAGACTGAAGCACGAGTTTTCCAGTGGGCATCCCTAGACTTTGCAGGAAGGAATAATGCTATGCAGTTAATCTTGAAAGACCCAATGTTTGAGTTACAAAATATTTTGTTTCTGGTAACTCTATCTTCATGAAAAACAGTAGAGATGTAACTGATTTCTACAGTCAGGAGACCTACGGAAATTTTTCTTAAATCATTTTCTCCAAATTCTAGGTCCAATAATCACACTCTTCCTTCCCCAAATTCCCTTTTCAGTTTGGGTTAATTTCTAACCTGACATTGTGGAAGTCCAGGACACCAGGATCTACTATTAAACAAAGGCTTCAGTATACAGATTGCTGTACTGAGTTAATTTTAAATGCCTCTCAGCGTTTTTTTCCCCACAAATCACTTCAAGTAAATTTTCCTTCACACTGACACCAGTAACAGCACTTGGTCATCCAGCTATTCCTTCAGTTCTGTGTACTATTGGGAGCAAAGACTATAATTTACTGTGAGGAAGATTTTTAAAATAGCTAGAGATAACAGGTGCTGGACACAGCTATTGTAGAGTTAATGGTCAACAACTTTAGAAACCACCCCAAAACTTACATAGAGAAATTGCAGACGTGTACCACTATATAAGGCACATCTATACGAGGCTTTGGTGCCCTGCCACCAGCTCCATGTTTACCAAGTCCTGCTTTCCTTGAAAAGGCAGTAGATTCTCGGATCCGAGGTCTCATTAATTACTGTTGGAAATTCCCCTGCAGCAGCAGGGAGCGCGGCAGGCCCCCGGAGCAGGAGGGATTCCATTCCGCACCCAGCATTACCACCTAGTGGACACGGGCTGCTGTCCTGCTGCTCCGCTCCAGCCCTCCCATCTGCATCCACACGGGATAACCTCACATCGCCCTTGGCTGATGCATTCACCAACGAGCAAACTGCTGGCTCTGTGTTTGGATCACACACACTGAGTACCCTGCCACTGTAGCCACACATCCAAAGAACCACAAAAAGACACATTAAAAATTCAAGCATGGGATAAATCAAATCTTCCAAAGTTACTTGGTCTCAGCTTGACACTCCCTGTCATTTTTCAACCTTTTCTTAATGCTTTCTACTTTATTAAAACACTTAGCATTTCTGAACTCTGAAAAATACCAAGCTACCCTTCAAGACTCTTTGCTTTATAAATGTGTTAAGGACACTATTAACATGCTTTGGTTCAAAAGGAATGAGTGCCTTGTTAAATTTAAAACCACATGAAACCTAAAGTGAAAAGTCCAAAGTAAAGCATCTGGGACTGGACTGCAAAGCTATTTAGGTACCAGACTCCTGCTGATTTAGGAACCAACATACCTTGTAGACTAAAGCTGATTTATGATTCCCTCGGGGAATTCTGCATTTCGTCACTGAATTTTCTGTTACCGTAACACTTTGTCGACATCCTTATTCCGTGCTTTGCACCTCTCCCTGAATTGTTAATCTGCATTCTGCAAAGTCCATTAAAAGAGACTCTCTTTTTCTTCCATTTCTTTTCATACTGTTAGACTGCTTGAGTACCTTGAATTTCTGCTACATTCCAATCCTATTAGTCTCCTGCAATGCCTGTAGGTTTATGGTGTTGTATATATTAAAAGATTACACAAATTTAACTGAATCAATTTACAACTCCAGATTATTCTGATTTGGACATGGCCTATTTTTCCTGCACTTCTATAATCCAGAAGTCTATGTTCAGATGGACTCATTAGTATCCCTCACAACTTCAGTGAGATTTAGACATTTCTGTCCACTGTTGAGATCCCAAAGATCCCTAGCTTTCTACTACCCAAGCACTACTCCTTTTTGCAATCAATCTTTTTCCTATGACTGTATTTTTTTGCAGAAGAGTTCCATGCAGAGCCTAAAATTAGGCAAAAATCCAATGTTTTAACTGGACAGATAAATCTCAAAAAGAATGACCTGCCACTTCTAAATCCAAAAGCTTAAAGAAGTACATCAGGGCATATTTTTCACCAAAGCCAAGTCTAGTAAGGGACTCACCAGGGACTAAGTGGGTACAGAGGTAGCTGCATATGGCTGTTACAAGGGGCGCACAGAAGCACTTGGGCTATTTGAGGAGCCTTCAATCTTTTTTCTGTCTGAATGCTGCACATTTCTGACTTAAAAGCAATTTTAGTTAGATTCTACTAATCACAAAAACTAAGAGCCTGGCAACCCAGTAAGCTCCATGGAATACAACCAACTACAAAAAATGAGACGTTCAAAAGCAAACCATGTTACCTCCTTCCTGTGTCATTCTCTACTGTTGGCTTAACGCACTGCCGACATGACCCTGGGGGGTCATCGCGTGTCCCAAAACTGAATCTTCACAGACTGCACTGTGAAGTAATCCTGACTGCATCCAGAACAGCAGCCCTTCCCACAATCTGATGTGTGGCTCTCCATCAGGACCCCTTGATGAGGAGTGTGTGAAGCCTGTGAAGTTCTGGCTTCGAGCCATGTGCCCCAGGAGAGAACAGCTCTGGTCAGCTACAGCACAGGCAGGGCAAAGGAACCCTTTTTCCAACTGGTGCACATTAGTCAAACCCAGTGCTATTTCTTACAGCCCTTTGAGACTCAAACTTTCTTCAGTTTACAAACATATCTCTCTTCCCATTTGTTTTACTTTGCCCCAGAAAGTCTGGGTAACTTTATTTTACAGAATAGTTTCCTTTGTTTTTGTAGAATGATTGCTCATTTACATAACTAACTGCAAGACAAAAATAAATACAATAAAAATACATTTCTCTAATCAAGTATGATTATTATCCGTATTATAGTACTAAGCAAGGGGCTGAGTACTATTAACTCTTTCTGTTAAGGCCATACGAAACCTGCTAATTTGATTTAACATGACTGACTGGATTGAAAAAAGCCAGTTATTGCTTGCACCATGCCCAGTAAGGTACCTAACTACTGGTGTGCCCTTCTGCGTTAGGGCAGCAGAACCCTCAGTGCTGGAGGAGCAACTATACGTGTAGGTGAGTGGAGCAGAAAACCAGTGCTACCAGCCTTTGTGGAACAAAACAAGATAGTTTCTGTGGGCCCAATCCTGCACCTTTGGATGAAAACATCTTTTCAGAGGAGGTTTCATGATCACAGACACAAAGACACAGAAACCTCCTGAGCATTTGTTTTCTTCATCTGTGAAGACACATGGGGAGATCAAGCTTTGCGGAATTACAAAATCACGCATGGATCATATAGTAAAGAAATCTGCTTGGTTTCCTATGACTGTCCTCAAATTAGCTTCTAGCTACATCAGGCAGAAAGGTGATTTACTATTAGAAGGGGTATTTTGTGAGGCACCTTACTTCTGATATACCAGGCTGCCAAAGCCAACCCTACATCCACCACAACCTATACACTGAAGTTCACAAGGAGGCCAGTGAACCCATTCCAGTTAGTGCTGCAACTTCACGCTCTCAGAGAAATAAACTCTGCCCAATTAGCAGCTCTATACTAATAAAAATGCATAATAAACTGAAGGAGATATATTAATTTAATTGTACTGGTTTATCTACAGCCGTACAACCTGTGAGTGTGCAAGGCTTTGGTGTGTATGTAAAGAAAATACATTTCCTCTTGAGACGGTGGAGTAAGACTTAATTCCCTTAAAGTCAGCAGAATGACAGTGGGGGTGATTGAGGCCCAATGCCTCTGATAATGAATATTCCTGTAGCTGAATCCCCTTGCAGGCCAATTAATTACCTCCATACCCTGCTGGTGCATTCCAAATTTTATTTCAAAATCAAAGTTAAATAACTACAAAAATCATGTGGCTGAGCCAAACTGTGACTTTATGGGTTTTAATTTTTGAGATTAAAGTGAAGTACAAAGACACACCCAGTCAGCAAAGTCTGGAGACAATAAGATGTAAAGCAATCCTCCTTCTGACCTCACATTAACACAGAAATCACCCTACAGCATGCAAGTGTCAGCCAACAACGGCACCTACTTATTTCCTGTCAGCTTGTCCCTTTGATCTAACCTGGTCCTTCTTCACTTTATTAAAAACGTTCTAATCTTTTGTCTTTGATCTCCCTGTAGGATTCTTCAAAGAGCTTCAAATTAGCAAACATGCAAACAACAAAAAAATGTACTCTGTATCTGCAAGAAACAATGATGTGGGGAGCTGTTTCCTTCCTCAACACACAAGTTTAATGAGGGGCAGCATTTTAAAGCCAAAAGATGCCATAGTTATCTGTTGTTTATTGGCATTAGGGTGGATGACAGAGCCCAAGCTTTTTTACTAGGAGTGGTTTGCTCTGAAGGTGTAACAAGGCAGCCCAGCAGGGGTAGCAAAAAAGCCATGTGCATACTTCATTCAGCACGCCAGATGAAAGGATTATGTCACATTCAAGAGCAACAAAGAGCTCTGTTTAAGTTTGTACCAGGCTGGAACTGTGGGGCAGCCGTTAAAGACCACCAAGGTTTTAAATAAAACCGGACACTTTTAAGTTTTCTCCAGCTTTCCTTGCGGTAAATCCACCCAATATTAAGGGAATGTCAGTATCTCCCAAAAGGAAGATCGCCGAGGCTTTAAAAGGGAAAAGAAGTTTAATGTATTTTTATATATGTAAAATCCATATGTCTATTTTAAATATCTATGTACGCTTTTTTCTTATTAAAACAATTCAAGGACACCACCATATTATTTTTGTTCCATCTTAAACTTATTTAACAGCAAAATGTTTTTTGAAAGGAAGACCACTACTACAGGTTCTCTTTTACATCAAACAGTTAGCATCATTCATCTTCCAGAACTTTAATTTAGCTCCACAGGTACACTTTTCAAACAATATTGGTGCTTTTAATTATTGAATACTGCTCACCTCTGAAAAGCGTTATGAGGCCAGATTAGAAAGACCCTATAGGCTAAACTGCAAGTTCCTTGCACATGCATCTGCCTCTTCCTGCAGATTCCTGTTTTTAACTCTTATTCTGTGGGGAGGTAGATCTGTAACCAGGTTGAAATTGTCCGAAATATCTTTGCCACATTATCCAGGTCACTCCAATCTTCTCATGACTGCAGTTAATAATCCAAGGCACAGACCACTGTCTACTGAAGTCAACGAGACATTTTCACAGCTCCATGAAATCCTAGCTACGAATCCTAAGACAGTAAGTCTCCTCAGTAAAGTCTCAATTCAGTGGAAATATAATCAAGCAGGATTTGACCCAAGCTGTACACATGGACCTTGGCCAGTAGCCCTTATACCATGCTCATAGCTCTTAAGATTAGAATGGGTGAAGTTCCCATACTAATTTTAATTTCACTTCTTTGTCATCCTAAAATCCACTGTGATTATGCATAGCAGTTATATGAGCTTAGAACTGAACATGATTTAGGCCATAGACCATTATAACTCACCCAGCTCAAAATTATGTAATTCATGTTAAAAGGCTATTAAAGATCAACAGTGATAATTATTTATTGAGAACTCCAGTGAGGCTCTAAATGATCAGAGAATCATTAAGATTGGAAAAGACCTTTAAGATCATCAAGTCAAACCATTATCCTAACACTGCCAGGTCTACCACAAAACCATGTCCATGTACATCTACATTTTTTTTTAACACTTCCAGGGACAGTGATTCCATAACTTCCCTGGGCAACCTGTTCCAATACTTGATAATTATTTCAGTGAAGAAATTTTTCCTGGTGTCCAATCTGAATCGCCCCTGGTGCAACTGGAGGCCATTTCCTCTTGTCCTGTTGCAAGGGAGCAAAGTGTTGACCCCTCCTGTTCTGTCCCGATGCCCTGTACTGGCTCTTATAATACTGATTTTCTTAAGCAGCTCAGGAAACACTGCTGCTAAAGCACAGACTACCCAGCCACAGAGCTATGCCAATTGCTCTTTTGTTGTTTGTGTTGATGTCTATAATGGGTTTTGGAAAATAAAGCAAATAAAGGGGAAAAAAACCCCTGTTAAATAAAGTATCAAGAGCACAATGAAACTGAACAGATTTGTCAAGATAGTTGAAAAAAAAAAATGATATTGCATTTCTTGAAAAGCCTGGAGAAACAGTTCTAAAATGAGCAGCTCTGCTAGCACAGCAAAGCCCTTTAGTTAATCCAGGAGTTTCCAAATAAATTTAAATCAACTGTAAATTGAAAACTTTATGAAAAGTCAGAGTCAAGGTCTGAACTCATCAAACTCATCGGTTGTCCACTTTACTGACTTAGAATGACAAAAGAGGTATTTTTAGTAAGTCCAAAGCCACACAGAAATATTCAACAAAAAACTGCTACTCCAGATTTATTTAACTTTTTTTTGCAGTTCACTAGCACTCAAAACAGCAAACAACATGCTCTGCTTTTACCCTGTGTGAGGGAACTTTCTAGCAGATATTGTCTCTTGTGGCTGTTGCTAATGATGAAAGGCAGGGCTCAGCCTTTCTAGGAACTACCACATACTTGAGAGCGTTCCAGATGCACGGTCGCAGGCCAACTCCTTGACATCTAGCTCGTCCCTCAGCTGCATCCTCCATGCAGCCTGCTTCCAGACTTTGCAAGGATGATCCATTCCCCAGCCCCTTTCATTTCATAGCCCTGTTCAGCACAGACAGGCACACTGAGCGCCCTCTCCACATAGGACTTACTGGCCCAATGGTCTGGGCTCAAAATATTTCCTTAGAGGAAAGGCTACGTAAATCTCAAAAAATAGTTTTGAGAAATCCTGAAAGTGTGTCTACTTGTGAAACCACCATTAAGTAAAATCCAGTGACTATGACAGTCTGAGTAGAAATTCTTTTGTGAGTATACTTTTTGAAATTTCAAGTACATCCAGCAGGTTTAGGAAACCTTGTTTTAACAG
Organism: Dicrurus megarhynchus; assembly: GCA_013399195.1. Taxonomy (NCBI): domain Eukaryota; kingdom Metazoa; phylum Chordata; class Aves; order Passeriformes; family Dicruridae; genus Dicrurus; species Dicrurus megarhynchus. The sequence continues at coordinate 326,349 of VXAD01010005.1, read as the reverse complement.
AACATCAGGATTTTATAATTTTCTTCTTCCAGAAAAATCAATTTAAGAAGGAACACAAAAGAAAAAATGAGGACATAAAAAATTATCTGGACATTACAAGCCCTCTGGAAATGTTTTGCTTTAGGACTACTTTTTATCTGATCTATTTTGACAATGCCCATGTGCCACAAAACTAACAAAAACTTGAAGTTTTCTTTCAGAGAAAGTAGAGCAATTCAGTTACCAGCATTAAAGTTTGACTGAGCTAGAAGCCAAAAGCATGCTCTTCTCTGCGGAATTTTCATTAATAAACCAAGTTGCTTAACCGTTCTCTCTGGAAGCCAAATAAATAACAGCAGGAATTACCAAAGCAGAATCATATCAAGAACATCTAAACATTAACACTACACCTGAAATAGGTAAAGATAAAGAACAAATGAGGTAAAGCTATCTTCTTTTTACTTGACTGATCCATTCAGACACATGACCTGAGCACTGCAGAACTATCACTGCAAATCTGTAAGTGCTCTTTATTCATCCATAACAGCAACAAGTTCAACTGAAATTCTTGGTATAGTTTGGGAACTATATATGTAAGACAAATAAAATTTGGAACTTTATTTATCTTATCCCCCTTCAAGGTTTCAGCCTAAGCTAATGAAGTCTGCAGGAACTCCCCATGTAGTGCAGGATAGTTTGGAAATTAGAACAGTCCCAGCAGATCAGATCACTGTGAATTGGCCAAAAGGGATCACTCATTCCTGCCAAATCCTCTTTACACAAAAGGACTGGAAGATGCCTTCACACACATAGTTCTTTAGGACAGTCTTTTTAGATCAATTGCTATACAAACATATTCCTCCATTGAACTCAAACCCACACAATCTATATTAAGTACATGTCCAGTGGGAATACAATATAAATTTAGCATAATTTTCTGTAAGTATCAGTTTTTTCCCATGAATACAGTAATTACCTTCTCAAGAACTCCTAAAATACCTTCATAGATGAATTTTGACATTGAGTCAAATTAGCATTACGAATGTAAAATATATCAACTTAACTTCCACCATCTGAAGCATCTCCACACAGTATTTCCTCAGAGGCTTTCACAAGGAACAGGTCTTGTAGGTAATGGATGGGGTTGAGGATTAGGGAACTTGTGCCATTTTAGGGGTATGACAAGTTTCTGCCTACTTGGGGCACATCGTTACCTTTCATTCTCTCTTGTATATGACAACACAGTTTCATCGGACCTCAGCCATGCCCATTACAATTTCCCAGATAGACTTTAATGGGTTGGAATTTCTCATTACCAGAGCACAATTCATGAAGAAATCACTTTTATTCTTGCAGGAATGGGGTGCCTTTATATTAAACAGAATGATTTAAACCAGTTCAGTGAAGCTTAAGAAACTTGAGTCACAAAGTGGCTGTGTTACCTCACAGGACCTGTCAGGGCGCAGGTCAGAAAACAGTGCAGAGTCCCCATAAGGACAGACCCAGGAACAGCGAGACCCAAAGGCCACAAAAAATTCCTGTCACTGACAGCAGGTTCTTGAACCAGATGTGGGTTTTATACTATGTCATCTTCAAAATGCACCCACAGTCCCTCCCTCACACATTACTGGCGGCCTCCTCACCCACTCCAGCGGAAAACAGCTTTTTAAAGCTTCTTTATCGCTTCCATCCTATGTTTGCCTCCAGCCCCGAGGCGCTGTGGCACAGAGCAGCCCTTGGCGCAGTCCGTGAGCCCGAGGGTGGCAGGTTGGGCAGGTTCGGGGACGATCCGGCACGGTGCCGACACACCTCTCCGTGGCGACAGCACAAAGGGCCGGGCTGAGCCCTGCGGGCCGCGCCGGCAGGGGGCGCCCGCGCGCGGGCAGAGCGCCCTCAGGGAGAGGCGGGAGAGGGGACACAGCGGGAGAGGAGCGAGCCGTGCCGGGCCGGGCCGGGCCGAGTGCCTGCGCACGGCGGGAAGGCAGCTTTAAAGCCTCCTGTGAGAAGAGCGTGCTTCCAGCTAGTGGGTTCTCTTCTTGTGACCGTGCTTCATACGGAAATACTGCTCCATAGAGCCAGTCCTAACCCCAGCAGATGGATGGTGAAGCATGATGCAGGTGCCACATCAGGGAGGTTCAGCCCTCAGCACCCAGCCCACCCGGTGAAAAGAGCAAAGATGTGCACCTAAGGGGTCCCAGCTCACACAGTGTAGTCAGCGTTGAGGGTACGAGAACCAAAGTTTCCTTTCAATGCTTGTGTCTTACCTTTATTAAAGGTGTTACAGAACAATAGCCAGAGCATGCCAGTCTGCTAGCAAAGAGGTTAACAGTAGTAGAGAACAAAAGAGGATAAACAACTTGTTGACAAGCAGGTTTCTCTGTTTTCTCATTGTTGTTGTCAGACAGTGATGCTGATTTAAACAGTGAGAAATTGCCCCTGGAGGATACCAAAAATACATTTCTTCTCCAAGTGATCCCAAGCTTTTGCTTCACAAACTCTGGAAAACTGTTTGGAGAAGCTACGATATCACTGTCACTCCAGGAACCTTCTTCCTTTTTGGATACCTGGCCACATAGCTTACAGACAAAACAGGAAATCTTTTACCAAACATTAGTAAACTTGCATTTTCACAGTGGCACTGGGAAAAAAAAAAAATCTGTACCTTGCTCAAAAGGGATGAAATCTAACTGAACAACCTACAGCTGTAGATTTGATTCTTTAAACCCATTCCAGTTTCCATCTTACAGTAGGACCAGTCCAGAAAGACAAATGTCACCTTACTTGGCTTCAGAGGACCTTACACAGTGAGCGAGGCAAATGTTAACGAGGGCTGCACTTTAAAGATAGAGTGAAGAAGTTTTACTCATCCATCATACCTTTTATTTTCTAGTATCAGTAGGTGATCCTCTTTAAAGAAAGTTGAGGGATCAGAATTGAGGAATATATCAGTTGCACTTTACAGATTAACAGCCACAAAAACAGAAAGCAACTATACAACCTCAGGGTTTCACAAAACTAGTTTCATTTGTAACACTTGACGCAACAAGATTAACTGCAACAGGTGAAGAGCGCTACATCTGTAAAGTGCCATTTTTGTTAGAAGTGGCTAAAAAAAAAGCACAACTACAACAGATTTGGGTATTTGGTGGTGAGATTGTCGATGTCCTCCAAGTATTTCATTTCAAGCTCTGTGTTTTTTGATGAAATTGATAAGCCCATTTGTTGAGCTATCATGAGATGTCACTGGAGCATCTGACTCCAGTTCAGGCTCAATTTTCTTGGCAAGTTGTTTTCCAAGCTCCACTCTGCGTTTAAAAAAGCAGCAGAAAAAAAAGCAATATTAGTGCTACCAACTTACTGTATTTACTATAAGCCATTGATATTAAAAATAGATGCCACTAAAAAATTACTTCCAGTGAACACTATGATATTTTACCCCTCAAAAATTACTGTCAAAGTATTCAACTCAGTGCCATTCATTAAAAACCAGAGTTCTCATAGTTGCTTAGGTGAGTAGACAGCTCAAATTACAGGATGTCTAAGTGAACATTTTGTTTTAGAAGTCAAGCAGAGTCTTTTCACCTCAGTATTCACCTGTGTTACGCAGCCTGCCCCAGGGCCGAATGCATTCAGCTGGCTCCTGTTCATTGTTGAACAGCACAGTGCTCATAACACTGATTTGTGTCACCTGAACAATGAACAGCTGAGTTGCAGCCTGGAAGCACCCCCAGCACTACAGTGGGCTATCCAGGAGTTACACTGTGAGGCTGTAAGAACCTAGGGTATTCCAACAGCTGCAAGAAACCAGAGTGTTTCTACAGCATCCTCACATCCCACAGTTTTGGATGCCATTCTGAATTTTCATGTGTGACAGTAAAAGCTGTACTTAATCCTACCACATTCCTGATTTCAGAGCTTATAACAGACATGAGGCTGTACTAGACAGCCTTCCATTTTCAGGTTCTGCTGCAGTATTTAGTTACAAAACATGCTGTGGTTGCGTAGAACCAAAGAACACATACAAAGACTAAGGTAGCTTAGTGTAAACTGATATTCTACACCAGTAGGGAAAATGTGCTCATCAAAACAACATCTCACAGCATAGGCAGGCTGCACCTGAAGAATCTTATTTCCCAATCCCTCTACCTAAGCCTACATACAGTATAAGTTGAACTTGTACAGTTCATATTACTACAGATGAAAGAATCTCATTAGCTCCTGATTAAGTCTTTCATTTTTAAGTGACAGTGACAGACTCCTCCAAGCTGCTGTCGTGCTCATGGAGCTCCAGCACAGCCCCCAGTCACAGGTGCAGCCTGCATGAAACCAAGGGCTCCTGCATACACAGACCTCTGCCGGGAACATCGTCTCTCTAGTATAGGAAAAATAAGAGGTGGACAATCAGAGCACCAGTAGTAGGCAGTTTGAGTGGCTCAACAGATGCCACTCAAACTGCCTACTAAATGTTTCTAGAGGTAAAATAATTCTTTTTTCACACACTATAGGGAAGACATTTTCCTTCCTAATTCTCAGAGCATGTGTTCAGCCTGCCTGAGCTATTTTCCTCACTGCTGCACCTTTTTTACATTAATAGTATTTTTTAAAATTTGACTAAACAGAGGTCATTAGCCAAAATTGTTATCTACAAGTCATTATGCATGGCTAACCTATGCATAATGCATTATGGCATGGTAACCTATCCCCAGAAAATCTGTTTTCATTTAAAACTAACCCATAATCATGCACTCTTAAAACCTTTTCATTGTCTTTTCTCTAACTCATGATAGATTCAAGAATCTGTCAATAAGTATACAAGAAACAAACCAAGGAAACTTACCCCCACTGGTCATAACTGTTAATGTCCCAGACAACTCCTTGAACAAATATCTTGTGCTCATACATGGCTATAAGCAGAAAGAGATTTATCAATAAACTTGATCAGAAAATTTTCATTAGCATTCACAGATGAGAAATCTATTTACTTACCAATGATGGCTCCCAGAGTGAAGGGGTTGAGTTTTGTAAACACGATCGAATTGGTTGGTCGATTTCCCTCAAAGACCTTTCAAAGCAAGAGTTACATTGTCATCTAGTATGTTGTAAAACTTACGTCAAAAACTTGCAGGTTTTATTTTCCTTAGAGTCCACACTGGACTATTCGCATTAGCAGCAAATACAAAGTCCTGAAAGCTTTAAAGGCCTTCGACCATAAAACTGTATCATTTCCATGTTTTATTACAAACACAACGGAAAATGTGTCTCCAAGCACCATTGCTGGCTACTGTGGGCTACAAGAAGTAACCCAAAAGTCACTAGCTCAGGGCAGTGCTGAGATAGCCCATCTTTTCTGGAACACCCCGCCAAGGCTCCAGAGCCAAAGTGCTGCTCGCAGCCTGTTCCAAGTGCCCTGCCAAGGTCCCACCGGTGCCACCCCATCCCCGCTGCCCTGCCACCCCCAGCAAAGCCCTCACTGCCATGGCACCTCCCGAGCCCCCAGGGTACCTTGTGGGGAAGGAGCTTCTCCAGAGCCTCTCCGCTCAGTCCAGCCGCCTGCAGCTCCTTGCGAGCCTCATCAGCCGTCTTCCCTTTCATCAAGGCCTCGGTCTGAGCAAGGAAGTTGGCCAAAAGGATCTAGCAGGTAGAAATAAACACAAGTTACCCTTTGCATAGCTGGAACAGTGGTACCTGGTCATTGCTGTTGTACCAGGGATGGCAAGAAAACAACATAGATTTGATCCAGGAAGAAACGGAATTATTTATTAATTTACAAACTCATTTATATATCTTAGTTAGCTTGACTAGCATAAGGTTATTGGTTCTTTGACCATCCACCTCCCAGAGTGCTTGGATGAACCCTACAACACCCATTTCAATAACAATACTACACAACAATCGTGCACCTGCAAGATAAGGGATTCATTTACAAAAACCTCTGTTTTTTGGCCAGCATTTGTGTGAAAGCCCTTGCTTTCACATGGATGCTGGCAGAAAGCTGGAAAATCTCCCTCTGACCAAACCTTCAGCATCCATACCTGGTGCTTGAACCAAGACCTAGTCTAGACTTACAAGCCAGTTTTAACACTGTGGCAGTAAAATATGCAGCAGTTTTAGCTACTGCTTCTTACCTCAGAGTGTCAAGAGACTTAATTACTATTTTAAAATACACGTATCCAAAGACAACCAGGGCAGTTTTGCAGAATCCTGCACCTGCTGAAGCTGGCAGCAAGTGAGACCAGAGGAGCCACGATTTCACACAGCCCTTTCACCCAGTACAGTCTATGATTTTATCTCATGCTACACCCTATCATGGAAAAACATGGAAATGTGCAAATATTAGTCAAAGGTAACCAGCTAAGATGTATTTACTCATCTGTATGCAGGAAAATCCCTACAGCTTACCATGCACCAATCCCTACCAATGCACTGCCAAGGTTTTAGTTTACGGCTCCCTGTCTAATGTTAGCCTGCAAATTTATCTGTGGTTTTGCCCTACCTGAAGATACAGTAAGGTTTTTATAGTCAAATGAAAGCTTTTCTCCCCTTTTGCAAAGTCATACTCTAAATTTTCATCTGTATTTGGTGTTACTTGATGAAAAACTACTATTACACAATTTAAATAGCACTTTTATACTGAAATCATGACAAGGCTGAAATTTTGTGAGTAAAGATGCTTTTTCTGAAGCATGCAGTAAATAGTTAACCTGAACATGTTTCCACCTTTGAAGTTAAGAAAAATCTTAATTCATTGAAAATCCTTAGTTAGATGATGCATTAAACTAAAAACTGGAAAGGCTAAAAACATCTATGTAGAAGGCCATTGCTTCAGCCATACCATTACATTCACCAAATTCTGTCCTAGAATTTAAGACTTGAAAGCTTCCTCAGAGATGTTGTCACATCAGGTCTGATAATTTGCTTCCTCCTACTCCGCAAGAATTACATTCCTTACAATTCTTCAAGGAGTTTTCCCCAAATAATTAATTTCTCAACTCTTTCCAGCTTCAGTAGGCCCCCAGAAAACACCACTGAGCTGCCTGAAGAGCTGTCACTGCAATTGCTTCAAGAATAAACATACCACTGCATTATATATTACATATATTATGCAACTATAATTTAGGTATTTTTAAATCTGTTGTGAATGTTGACTGAGTCTTTGTGTATAGTTTCAAAGGGATATTTAGAAATATCACACAATGCAATACCGAGTGCTTTGAGCCACAAGAAATATGGTGCCCCAAACAAAGAACTTACCTTGTGATGCAAGCCATTTCTGATGGGGTGCTGGGTCTGCACTGGGATCAGGAAGTCACAGGGAATCATGCGAGTTCCTGTAAGAAAAGCCAGGTCAATAACCCTGCAACAGGTAAGTCTTAGAAAAACCTTCACTTCTCACCCCATTTTCAGAGATACTGGCAGACTCAGTCATTTTTAAAAGCCTTATAGAAGAGCATTATTATTTGCAGCAGAGATAAGTAACAATACAGCTCGGTAGTTTCAGCTTTATTTGACCTCCTTATTGTAGTTAAACTTCACAAGCCACTAATTAAAAACCCCGTAGCAATGTGATGCTAGGTTAGATTAAGAGTCCAACCTCTAAACAAGTGCAAACTCTGCAGACTCCTGCAGCTCAGTAGCCATTCAGACTTTAATTCCAGAACGAGGTATTTAATAGTCTGTTTACCTTGGTGAATGAGCTGGTAGAAAGCATGCTGCCCATTGGTGCCAGGCTCTCCCCACACAATAGGGCCAGTGCTGTAGTCCACACGAGAGCCTTTCTTGGTAATGTATTTGCCATTAGACTCCATATCACCCTAAAGAAGGCAAGGGCAGGATCACTCAGTATCAGTACAAGTTTCCATACATATTTCAACTACAATAAATAGTGCTTGCTTATAGAAATTTTCTAAGCATCAGGGATACAGCTGCTAAATTTATGGACATCAAGATAACAGAGGTATGAGGAAAAGGTCTTTAAGTAAGCAAATAAGCTGATATCAGTCTTGGCACCAGTCTCTTTAGGCAATTGATTACATGAATTAAGTGACTGCAGTTTTAACTGACACATGCATTCAGGTCCCTGAACCAGGACAGAAGCTCATGTTCACTTTGTTGTAGGAAGCCTTGCTCTGCCGAGCCCTACCTGCTGGAAGTAGGCAGCGAAGCGGTGCATGTACTGGTCATAGGGCAGCAGGGCATGGGTCTCACAGCCGTAGCAGTTGATGTACCACACCCCCAGCATGGCCAGCAGAACAGGCACGTTCTTCTCCAGGGGGGCAGTGTGGAAGTGATTATCCTATGTGACACAAAGGAAGGTTACACTTCTGATAAAGCAACTGCCATCCCTCCCAACTCCTACACTGTTTTTATTGTTGTGTTGATCCAGTGAGAGCTTCCCACGAACTGTCAATTTAACAGCATCGAGAGGACATGGGGAGCTGAACTTGAGAAACCAACTTGCCTTCAGTTTCCTTACTAACAACTCTAAAAGAGGAACATCTGAAATGGGCATCCCACACTCACCATCCAGTGGGCTCCTGCAAGCAGACTCTCAAAGTTGTCAAAACCTAACAATGGAAAGAAGTCAGTTTGTATTTACTATTACAACTCAAACTTGATTTTTCTTATAGAGACAATTGTGAAACAGTTTTGATTCCTTGTTTGCAGCAAGGGCTCCCAACTACTAATCAAGTTTAAAGCTGCACTTAGACTTCTCCTGAAATTTGCATCCCATAAGCCAGACATTTGCTTATGCTTGAAGCCCAGGCTTCAGAGCAAGCCCAACTTCATGAAACGGAATTCAAAAACCTTTGTCTAAAATCCCCATTCAAGCAGAATGAGCAACTGAAGGAAGAAGGAAAACAGAGGCATTTAATACAGAGGCTGCTTTGAGGCCACATAGTTTTCAGCAAGTTTGAACACTTCATCACTTCACAGCCAGTGGGAGAGACATCCCCCAAAAAAACAGGGCAAAGTTAGTACGGCAGGGATTTCTGCACTTGTGTGAGGAAAAACAGTTCTAATAAGATTCTCAAAGAAAAAGGCTACCCCTCCCTTCCCTATTCTCTCAACAATTCACCTGAGCTTTCTTTGCTTTGTAGTTAGGGTATTTAAACCTCCATTCACTTTCCCAAATGAATAGCTTCACTAAGGCTAGCCTTTTCTGCAAAAACAGAAATCCCGATTCTTACATAGCAATTGGGAGGTGAAGTGTTTGGAATCAAAGCAGCAGCTCTCCCTATGGTCAGAGGCCAGCTGTGGGAGATGAAGGGGCTAAGAGGAGGAAGTGCAGATAGGCTGGCACATCAGCTGTCAGCACCAAATCTGTCTGACAGCAGCAATGAACAGTTTATTGCAGACAAAACAGTAAGTGCCTGACTTGTTTATTTTGCTCTTATAATACGTTTTTCTACACATGAAAACTCCTATTCATATAATTCCAAAAAACATCAAACCCAATGTTATTCTTTTAACCCCAGTCTAAGGGAATTCTAACTTTTGTCTAGAAAAATAAACAACATTATAGTTTCAGACTTTAAACATCTGAAAGTAGTGATGAGGGAACAAATGTAATCATCAGGCCCTATAGCCTAGACAAAGTACTGGGAACAAAAGGAATTAATAGGAGATAGTTAACAATGCTAAACAGAGTTAATATGCAGACCTGGAGACAGGGTTTTGGTGTTTAGTGTGTGTATACCTACAGATACTAAATACCCTACTTCAAGTTTAGGAGTGTCAGTTGCAAGGTCTGATTTTCAACACTGACACAGCTTTACATAAATCAGGCACTTCTGGCTATGTGACTAAAGCAATGGAATTTGACTACTTGTACTCAAGTACAGGGTAATTTCTGAAACTGTATTTGCAGTACTAAAATATCAACATTTCCACTGCATTCCAGGTCATCTTTTAGCACCCACATCCAACCACTTAGAGTAGGCAGGAAAATAGTATTTGCCCCAAATCTGATTCACAATCTACTATTATTCATGTACTCCATAGTTATATTCTTGAAGCAAGCAGCAATTCTTGGCATGGTGACATCACAGGAATACCTACCAATATGCAGGGCAATGGAGAGACCAATGGCAGACCACAGGGAGTAGCGGCCACCAACCCACTGCAAACAAGAGATGGTTGAGATGGAGAAGTGCAAGGCTTTTATATTCAAACTATTAGAAAATGGCAGCATGTGTTTAGACTGTTCCCAGCAAAATCAATACTCTTTCTGGTGATAGTTCACTATATATACTTGGCATAGCCAAGGGAACCTGTACTTTACAGTGCACCCTAATGAATCCTTAAGTAAGCCTTTTCTGAGGGTCTGAAGTTATCCTACTTGTCCAATTTTTAGAACATCTGTTTAAGTAGATACCTTGATGCCAGTTCACTTCCAAATCCTGAACTGGCAGCTTGTATGACTGCTTTCATAATATCATGCCTCTACAGGGAAAGCCTGCTTCAGCAAAATTCTGACACTCAGGAAAGGTAGCATTCCAAATAACTTCTGAACTGTCACTCATTTGTCAGGCAATTAGTCAATGAGACAAACTACCTGTTTCTAATTAAGTATAAGGACCAAGACCAAGGGCAGTATATTTAAAATATGCATCTGCTAAAAAATCTCCAATCAGGCTCCCATTTCTGATGTCTGACCTTTAACCAGGCCTAGGTTATACACCATAGACTCCAACAGGCAAATGTCACAGCTTATAATAACTACTTGCACAGAGGAATAAGCCAAGACTATCTCCTGTTACTCAACAGCTGATCAGACAGCTAAGAACATAGAAGACTCCTCTTCAGACCTTTGACTGGAGGATTTTAACAGAATGGGCAAGAGTTCCCAATTTGCCTTTAGTTAAGGGTTTTCAGGTATTTCAGTGCACTGAACACAACTCCTATAATTTAGGTACTTCTGTAGTTTCCGGACATCTAGTTGGAATCCTCTTACTTGCTTCAGAAAAAGCTAACAGTTAACATCTACCACATAATATCAGACATTTACTTACATCCCAAAACTCAAACATGTTCTCTGGGTCAATTCCAAAGTCTTTAACTTTAGGCTAAAACAAACATGTAAAAACACCATAAGTAAAACCAACAGTCATAAAAAGCTTTATACCAAGCAAACAAACACAAGTTAGGTATCTATTAAATAAACAATTCCACAACTACATATCTTTTAAAAAATGCATAGCATTCATCACAAAAATTAATTTCCATTTCCAGAAATAACTATCACTACTCACTATTAAAAACTGGATACATTCATTTTCTGATGACTCTAAGTGGCCATACAGGTAAAGCTGGACTGACATTCAATTTACATTTAACAGAACCATAATGTCAGTCCGTGACAGCCTGTCAATGACTGCAGTGTTTTGCTAATTGCTGCCAGTAGCTCTACTTCACACTTTTTAATGAAGCACCACATCACAGTGTGCTCATCATAAGCTTTATTCAAACCACCTGCACTATTTCAGCTCTTACCTGGAGTTTAGAATAACATTTGTTTATGTAACTGCATTCACACACACACTTAAGCAATTAGAGGTAACACTCATCAATAACAGGAGTCATTTCAAGCACAAGAGCTCTTGAGTTCAGATTTAAAACTCCAGCAGAAAAAGCATACATCTATAATCAAAGTCCAGTCTTGGTACAGTTCAATACTCTAGAAGCATTTCAGTTACTTTGAGTAGAAAAAAAGGCTTCCTTTCAAGAGGAATGCTGAAGTTTGGTATTCAAGCATCTTAAAAGATAGGCTTCCCTACTAGATTTGAAAGTAAGGCTGTCTTAAAGGTACATAGGAAAAATACACTAGATTGGCTATACTTACAGCATTGGTAGACAAGGCAACAAAATGCTTGGCCACAGCTGAAGGCTTAAGAGAAATAAACAGACAGTTAGATCTAGAATTTAACTATTTTCATTTCTGCTTAAAAAGCTGATCTGCTACCATTTACACAAAAAGCTGTTGACTAAAATCAGTTGTTTCTGTGTTATTAATTTGTAATCATCTTATTCAGATTCAGAGTGGGATTTGGCAGCACACCCAAAGAGAACACTCTGATGATATTTTCATCAAGCCCTCCAGAAATATTCCCCCTTGAGAGGGGCACACCCTCTCCTTCAGAGTTTGTTATCAGCCTGGACACCACCACCATGGCTTTGGAGCATATGGTGCTCAGCACACATCCACTGCCCTTCCAGCCAGGGTCAAAAAACCAAGACAACTCAAATTACTGATAAACATCAAGCTCCAGATTTAGACTGCAGTCTTTCAGAAGGTGTTCTGGTGAACAAAGATGAGTTGTCTGAACAGTAGTGTAAGGAGGAATTTCAAAGCCCAGCTCTCAAACTAAGTACAGTCACTCTGACTGGAACAGGTTACAGACCATCTTAATTACCTGAACAGGCAGTATCTGGTTTTTTCCTTTTAAGAGTTAGAAATAGGAGAGAATGAGCCAAATACAAGGTTTCTATTCATAGCACAGCCATCTGCCATAGAAATGTCAGTGTATCATTCCAACCATAGCTTCATTTCTAGTTTTTAAAGATTTGGCAATAATTTAAAGGTAGTGCCACACACAGTATTCTTGTGTTTTCATGATCAATAGTTCTACCAAATTACTGGTCAGCTCTAAGGCACACACTACACTCTATTACTTAACAGGCAAGATTTGGAGGAACAGTACATGACAGCCATTTATAATGAAAAACTAGTGGGTTTATCACTTTGGACAAAATGGTCTATCATTAACAAAGCACTGAAATGAGCCAAGTACATAATTTGCTAAGCTTATGTTTGGGCAATTATTGGCTTTGCTCCAAAGCACACAGAATAATCATTGAGAAACTGCACAACAAAAGCTGTTGCATTCTGTTACTTAAGCTAAACATCTCAGACTTACATCATTAGCAGCACGCAAGAACCACTCTTTGGCCGTTTCTGCATTGGTGATGGTTTCCTGGGTGGTGAAAGTCTGCACGTTGGAAAACAAGCAAATAAGTAAAACACTGTTCTTAAAATGGAAAGAACTTCAGGTTACTAAAGCATCACATGCTCAGATAACCAGAGCAGAGCAATTCTAGGTGTTCATAATACACAGCTGCTGACAGATTACAGAAAAAAGCAAGCTTATGAATCCAGTAAACACTAATATTGCTAGATTTACCCATCTAGTTTTAAACTAGTATGTATCTGAGATCTGAATAATTATTATTATCTGAATAATTATTCCCCATCTCCAACCTTCCCACTCACCAAACTGTTCTGCAAAACCCTGAGAATAAAGTCTTCTACTTTAGTCTTTTACTAAAAAATTAAAGTTTTACTGTTCAACTAAAAACAAACTAATTGAACATCAAAACAGGATGGATAACCCAGCTGGACTGTCCTATTGTTCTTCAATTCCTACTTCTTCATGGAAGAACACTCATTTCTGCCAAGACTCTTGTCATAAGTTTTCTTTCGCTGATTAGAGGAAAACATTTTCCTGCTTCATGAAATGTGCACAGAAGTTCAGTCATGCAGTTTTGCAAGTATCTACAACCATTCTGATTTACTCAGCCATCAAAATTTAGCTTTAAAGGTGAACACTAGATTCATCCTACTCTCATCCATCCCCAGAAATATTTCATTATGAAACATAAGCTTGTTATGGAAAGAAAAAAATGCCATTCATCCTCTTCCAAATATATCCAATTATCTAACTACAGTCTGGCAAACAAACTCAAGTGTTACTCGTTCAATGTAGCAGTTTTCTAAGCCTTTGGACCGTGATCCCTGGACTCAATTATTCCAAGTGACCATTAGTATTACTTTGTGCAGTTTCCTTATTACTCCATAAGCTGTTGCTCAGCTGCAGCACTGCCAAGGTAAGATAATGAGCACTGTGCAGAGCACAGCCAGCACTGCACACATGTTCATTTGTTGCAGATTGTCTCCAACAGCAGAAAGGTTCTACCGTGCTTTACAAATGAAGATAACCCAAGTTACATAACCATGAAGTTTGTCTCCACCTCTTTCCTCTGCTCAGACAGAAGCATTCCTTGGAGGAAGAGGGCTGCTGGCAATTATGCTTACAGAGTAAGTTCTTAGCAAGGCAAGGCTTAAAGGCAGCTATTCAGTCTGTAATCAGAAATAAGTGTCATCTCATGAAGTACCAGCCGACTATCTTTACCTCTTTAAGTAAAGCAGCTTAGTATTTATAGTGCTCAAAGAACTCAGCATTTAAGTTATTTAGGTGAAGGTATTTTGTGACTACCCTAAAATAAAATGGAGATTGTTAAAACTACATGCAATTCATTAATTCAAAAAAACCAGAACACTTAACAAGTAACACTGTACTTAAAATAAAGGACCAAAAGTCATTTAGGAATGAAATAACAGCCAGAATTTCAAAGAAATAACTACACTGTATCCTACACTCTACCTACAGAGAAGTGCAGGAAAACAAACTTCTGTGAATAAAACTAAAACTTGCATTGACTGAGAAATAAACCCCAGACAACATGAATTTTTTTGTGTATCTTATTTAGGTTAAGTAATTCTCAGCACTTGACTTACAGATCCCCAAGTATTTCAGCAGCAACACAAGCCTGTAGTGCAAGTTCAGAAAGAATCACAACAGGCCTGTTTAGAAATAATCCACACTGAAGTCTCTGATCTAGATATTCCTGTGGACAGGCATCTCTTCTGACAATTCTTTACAGGCAGAGCAAGCCACAGGCAGTGCTTGTATCAGACATACCTTTGATGCAATGATGAAGAGAGTAGTGTCTGGTTTAAGTTCAGCCAGGGTTTTGGCTATATGAGTACCATCAATGTTGGATACAAACCAGACACGAGGGCCTCCCTTGGAATACGGTTTCAGGGCTTCAGTTACCATCAGAGGGCCCTGGATAGAAGCCACAATTAGATTTTATCTTCACTGTAAGCATGCACACAAAGATGTGCAGGGTGTATAGAAGTCAGGAGCTTACCAAGTCAGAGCCACCAATCCCAATATTGACCACATCAGTGATTGCCTTTCCAGTGTAGCCTTTCCATTCACCACTACGGACCCTCTGCAGCAAGAAAAAAATAAAAATGCAATGACCATTTTATACTTGCACTAAAGCTAGTGATGCTAACCCTGGAAATAGGCTTTGTTTTCAGGTATTGTTGTAGAAAGTTGCCAAAGACAACTCAGGGCTACACTCAGGGCTACCTTCTTAGCTAGACATTGCGTTATGTCTAAGATGATGTTGCAGTGTGCTTTTGCTTCTAACACTGAATGAAGTTAAAACTCTCCCCTTCTGTGTGGATTGCTGTAGCACTTAGTGTTTGCTAAGGCAAGAGACATCTACCCAAAAATGAAAAAATCTTGGGCATTAAACTATTTACAACAAATATTTGAACCTGAAGCAGTTCTTTAAGTGTCTTTAACTAGAAAAAAACTTCACCAACTAAACTGGAAGAAAATACTAATAAAAGTCCCAGAGATAAGAGATTTACTGGCAAACCAGACATTCTAAAAGCTTTTCTATTGCAAGTATGCTTTGCATTAGGATTTATTTCTGGGCTTCACCTTAACAGCACATGGTACAAGTTCCTGCTCTGTTCTTGTTCTTTAAGAGTCACTGAGAATTTCAAAACAAAACTACAATTATTAAACAACAAACTCTACATTGAATGTTGTCCATCATCTACCACCTATGCATTCAATCTGTTCCAGTCACAAAAGCAATCTTTCTAGTATCATGAATACTTCCAAGTACATTCCCCAGTTCTAAAGCAATTTTTCTACAAAGCACTTGGTTATGCTGGTATTTGCTCTCCTTCGCTACAGATGTTTAAGCTTTTCGTTTTTCCAAACAGAAAATCCATTTTTAGTATACAGCATTCCTGTATACACTCACAGATAATACATAGTCTTGAAATCCCATCTGCTAAGTAAGTCGACTGAAACCAGCATATTTGTTAGTATTTTCAAAGAAACTGCTTAACATGATTTTTATTTTGCAGAGAAGATACATCTGCATGGAAAATGATATTCACAGGCTTTGATAATTCAAATCATACAGCAAACAAGAGGATGGCACTAGTGAAAACTTTCTTTTGCACTACCAAAACCTTAATCAGCTAGAAATCCAACAGTGGCAGACACACCACTGAATTTCCATGGCCATTCAATTCTCACAGCATATGAAGAACATACCAAATTCACACCAACTGGTGTCAGTTATTGTGATTTTAGCATTTATCATTAAGAACAGGACAGAATGCAAGCTCATTTTGCATAGGTTAGAAGTATGAGTTGGCAGTGAAACAGGGCACTAGCACCTGAGCAAGGCTCACAATAGCAACCAAGCAGGTCCAGGACCTCACAGCCTTGTTTAAAATGCATTAAAACTACTCGGAGTTTTAAATCCAAACAGAGTAGAATCAAAGTAATTTGACCTAAAACCAGAAGGTCCTTAAGAAACTTTAAATAGAGCATAATCCAATAGCAATTCAGCTGGGAACATCCACCTTTCTCCTGATTTTACACAAATGTTAAGAGGCAGTTTCTACCTCATGCAGCCAATTAGCTGAAAAGCTAGCAAGAAATAAAGTAATATTTGAATGGTACTTAATGATTTACAAGACTTCCAAAGTACACACAAGCTTACTGCTGAAAGATAGGGAGAAAGAAAGAAAAGAAAAACCCAACTGGAAACAGGGAGAGAAAAGTGAATCAATAAAACCATGTCCAACTGCATGCTTGAGCCAGAATTACCATAAACCTCAAAGAAGGACAAAATTCATGAGGACCAGTCTACAATCAACACTTCACAATACACATGTAAGAACCTGGCTGGGTATAGAACAAATATATGAAAAATAAGCTATGGTGGTACTATACCTGACAGAAGTGTTTCATTTTGTCCAACACTTTGTTTACTTCTGGAACAACATCCTTCCCATCCACAAGGATTGGCACATTGGAGCGATTTCTCAGAGCAATGTGAAGCACGGCTCGGTTCTGAAACAAAGGAAAAAAAAATCAAGATGAAGCTCTTTCCAAGCTATACCCCAGGGCCTCAGATGCCTCATCCAGCAGGCAGTACAATCCTTAAGATTTAAAAATCCTTTAGATTAACTGCAATTAGTAGAGCAGTATTTTCATACTGTACATACACACAGCAGCAGCTACCTCAATCACCCTCTCACTTCAACTCGGTGCAGGGGGCTTACAACAGCACAATATGCAAAGCAATAGTTTACTTGGGAAAAAAGGCTCAAAATCCCTTTAAAGGCATTTAGAGATTGAAGTTCGGAATTCAGCAATATTCACTACTCAGCAATCTTTATTTTGGCATGCTTTAGGTATACAAGAATGAAATCGTTTCTTATTGATGACAATAGCAAAAAATCAATTACAACAAGCAGCTGAAGTTATTTTCTCTGGCATCTTCACAATTATCCCGAGCAGACCATTTCATATAGGAAGAGATGAATAACTTAAACATTTGACAACAACAGATACAATAGCCACATCCCTCCATCCACTGCCCACAATCAAATGTTGCCTGAACACTTGCACACCAAACATGTAGGCAGCCGTTGTGTTTAAGACAAAAAATCTCTTAGCATGCACCATTTTATGTTACTTCTCCACAGTTACTCAAATCAAAGCACTGAAATCTGGCCTGTGGTTCAGCTGTTTAACAGCTTAACAGTTTTAATCTGGAATGAAAGAATTAGTCAATAATAATGAACAAATTAAAAAATTAGTCTGCTCTACCTCATTGTTCCTTACTACAATGAGAGGCATTGTGAGACAAAGACAACACAGACAATACAAACTGCCAAGTTATGATTTAAATACCAAATGCTAATTCAAAAATCATTGAGTTTGTGGTTACTGACTTGGAATACAAAAAACCTCTTTCACTTGCTAGTTAAAGTATACCCACTCAAATTTGGGGTGAACAGAGAAAATTTTTTTGCAGCACTCAGCCATGGGATGGTATTTGGTAAGTACTGCTCACTATCAGGCTTGAAGGATGCTTTGTCTAATCAAGAGCAGTTGTCATACTTGACCTGATCTCTATGGTTAAGCAGAAGTATTCTCTAAACATCATGCAGGCTGTGAAGACTGTCCCCATGATGAGTGGTCAGACGAGTTACCTTGTAATGCTCTTTGTACCATATCAAGCTCCAAGTTTTAACTGGTCTGGGACAAACACCTGGCCCTGACACACATGGGTGCACTATAAAGAACTTCCACATAAGCACACACCATGCAGCCAATGGTTGCAGCAGCAAGCACAGACAAGTCTAAAATACTTCAGACAAATATCCAAAAAATGTTCTAAAGCAGATCAAGAGTAGTGGACAAGTCAGTTCTTGCCATCAAGCAGCTCCCTTACATCTTACTGCTTTAGGTTTATTCATGCTGTTTGACAGCATCCTGCTTAACATCTGACAATTTCACATTGTCCACACGCTCATACTCCAGAGCCAAGCCAACCGGATTTGATATTCTATACAAACAGAAAAATTAGGCAAACTGATAAGAAGTGTTTCTAGACTTATAAGATATATGAAGTGGCATCAAGACAGTAGGAAAAGAGGGAGTTAGCAGCAGAAGCTGAATATATCACAATTTAATATTGTGTTTAGGTGCTTTCTGTGAAAATTGCATCCTTCTGAGACTTCAGCTGCTACACCTGCTCTCAATACACAGCAAAGAACAACTGTATAATATATAGTCAGAGATGGGCTAACCCTGTAATGATTTGTGTTATGAGAGGCTAGTGAAAGGCAGTGTCTGACACAACAACCCTCCAGACAGATTTAGGACTCCTCACCTTCTTTCCCCGCTTTCTTTTTTCACTAGCTACAACTGCAAATTGAAGGCATTAATACAGAAGGAACAGGAACCATTTCTCCAGTGAAATTATGTTTGTGTATGTGCCTTTTTACAAACATGAATCATTCACAAACAATACAATGTCCAACTGCTGAGCTAATTTAAGCAAACAGCTTGTGCAACAGCAAAATCAGTCAATAGCCAAGTCAAAGGAAATACTGGTTTCTCTGAATTTGCCTCAAACATACGAAGTAGCCTTAATTTTTAATGCAGACTATTTAAACCCCCTATGCTGTTGAGTTCTCAGTTTTCATCCTATTTTTAATATCAGAAAAAGTACAGTTGGCTTTCTGTATGTTTTAGTAAAGATTTAACCATAACTACAACCTTCAGATCTACAAGAGGAAGGTACTCATCCTCTTACTGAAATACATGGCTAATTTCCCAAGATTGTTTATAGTCTTGACTTTTAAATGTACCCAAAGACAAGTAGCATCACAACCCAAAGCAGAACGTCTTACACCATCCTCCCTCACACCCTTTAGGCAGTTTACTAAGCTTTATGAACACTAACATTAGGCAAAAGCATATAAGGGATACCTGGAATGCAAAACTCTGCTCCATGCCCTTTGCAAGGTCTAACTCATCTCATCTTCCTCTCTACAAAAGAGGGAAGAGGGAGGAAAAAAAAAAAAAAAAACAAACTCTAAAATAAGATATACTGAAGGAAGGTGTTTTTTTAGCAAGAACTGTAAAATTTTCTCTTGAAGTAGTGCAGTAAACATCACAACCACACAGCATTTCAAAGGAGTATTTAAAGTAAGTTTTTTCAAGACTTTGCTTACACAGATGCATGAACATCCACAATACATAGGCACAATTAAAGTGGAAAGAACCATGGACAGAAATAGCCTTACCTCAGTGAAGTTGATCTTCTCTCCACTAAACATGCGCTCTCTGGCACTTTCCACACCCCTTGACTTTGCCTGAGAAAGGTAAATACAGATTCCTCTTAAAATAGCAGGAAGTCAACACACACTACAAAGGTCCAGCTATATTAAGGAGTATGAACATTTAACACGAGACAGGGAAACAAAAATTATGATGGATTAAAAGACCCACTAGATTCTAGGTAAAAAAAAGATTCTCCATTTTAAAAGTAAATATGTTTATGCAGATCTGCATTGAAAAATGGCTTTGTAACTCGGGGCTGGGTGATAACGCAAGAATTTGAATCTTGCCAAGATTTGTAAACAGATGCCTTTTAACTTATGTTAGCTGATGTTTATAAATGGTGCTAGAATAGTGAGTTGCAGGTAAAAGCTATTTTGTTTATTAATGCAAGATTTTAAATAGTTACCAGTTCCATCAGCATTTTCATCACTTCTTCTGTAACAAGGTTCTTGGAGTAATCCAGTAAGATATCCCCATGGTCAGTATTCAGGGTCAAGCTGTCAAAACCAACAGGTTGTTTAATTGCACATTCCTGAGGGGTGGTTCTTTTAAGCAAGACAATGGTAACTCCACAATAGATTACAAAATAATGAGAATTCTAATTAGACTAAGTTAGTAAAGAAGATGTGAGTGATGAATTTGCCCAACAAGTTTTATAAAATGACTGCTGTGTTTTTGAAAACCATGTTTTTCAACAACCTGAATTACAGTGTTCACTTTCTGCTTGTGAAAACCCAAATACAATGAAGTATATTTGATGTACAGTTGGACTACCACATACTATTTCCACTGAGCCACCAGCATTCTCTAGCAATAATAAACCTTTTCCTAATGTATTAGGAGTAAAGAGCTTGTCACATTCTTCAGCTGCTGGAAAATTAAACTGTCTTCCTACAGGTCCAAGACTTGAACAAGTCTAATTTAAAAATCCATACAACTTCATGTACAGAAGCATTCTGTCAACTACTATGCAGAATTAAACCCCATTTGTGCATGGTTTAGTCTCACAGTCCTCATTGATTCACTGGATGTCTCCAAATTGTTTGATTAATGATCTGCAAGCTACAGCCTAACCCTTCAGAATACAGGCACTTGTAGGTTCACATCTGAGAGGAAACACAGAAATGGTAGCCCAGTAGAAACCAAGTGAGCCCATTTGTGTTTACTATCCTTGTGTCTATGTGATAGGTTCTACAGTTCCTCTAGTCCTTTACAACATTGGACTTTTACGTTCAATTTCTTCTGTGCAATCATTTCCAACCAAATCTATGTAATTACTCTAACTGAAGGGCTGAATTCTGTAAGTCAGCCTTTCATAAAAGCATATCTTACTCTCCCTGTTGCTCCACACTGCCCTCCCCCCAGGAAATTGCAGCCATCAAAATTCTCAGTGTTTCTGCCTTGTTCGTTGTCTCCCCTGCTTTTTCTTTCTCAATACCTGAGCACAGAAACATGCTCTTGTCATTTCAGCTGCCACATATGCCAGAGACTTCACAGGGACACACCATGGCATAATTGTTATTCATACATAACATGACAGAGAAGGCAAGATTCTTCAAAGGAAGAATGGAGCTGAACTTGCAATAACAGTAATAACCAGCAAGGCCTTAACATTTCAGTGGTTTCACTAACTGTTAACTACATTAACTGTTCATTAACAGTAACATCCTTTTTATGGTCTTAAAGTATATGAGTGAATAAGGAAAGGAAGGTGTCTTCAAGCACAGTCTTAGAACTACAATTCTTTAAGAAGTGAGAACACAAACAAGCAAAGAAAAGCAGTATCAATGCTGTTAACCACCCTTCTCTTCAGCAGGCTGCCAACAGTGATCCTGAAACCCTGACCACCCAGCACTAGGATCTGTGGGATATGGCTAGCTAAAGGAAGGACTGGTTTGCCTCACCTACCGCATTTGCTACTCATTGATACAGTACAGAAGAAGAATAAGAACAAGTCTTTGAAATTTGATGCAATTCATCTACAGAGGCATCTCAGACTTGAACACATTTCACTAACAATACAGCAAGGTTATTGGTACACTAACACTTCTTCAGTTTATAAGTTTAGGAATGCTTCTCCTATATTAAACTGCAGATGATAGCCTCTCCCAGTGTTCTACTCCACAAAGAAAAGGATTTCATGTTTACTTGACATGTTTTACACCTACAATTCTTTATTTTATATATATGAATGAAAATCAATCTCGCTAGACCTAGAGGACAAAATATCTCATTAAGTTATGGCTGGATTCAAACCACTGCTCATTTGAAGAAACTGCAGAAGTGTGCCCCCAAGACATTCGAGGCAAAACCAAATCAAGTAATGGCTACCAGATTTAACTTCCCACGCACAAGGTGAAGTGCACAGTGTACAATGTAATCTTGTGTTAAGCCCTTACATCAAGGGATCTCTCCACCCTTTGTTTAGACAGAAGCCCCAAACCCTGCAGCTGAGCTGTGTTCTGCCCAACTACCCACTCTGCAATGCAGCAGCTCGTGGCAGTGCTGCTCGGGGGGGACAAGAGCCTTGTCACGTAAGCCACAGCCACTTCTAAGTGATGCAGCCCTTAACCTCACCTCAATGATTTCACCTCCCATCACATTTTCCATTTACACTGGAGGCTCTTTCTTATCCTTGATAATGGACAAGCCAAGCAGCAGTAGTGTCATTCCAGTGCTTTCTGTATGCACCAGGGGTACCGTTGTCAGCACCCAGGTATGTCTTACCTGCTGAGTTTTACGATGGCTGCATTATATCTGTTCTAACCGTTTCAAAACCGGCAGCTTCTAGTGAACAACCCCTGTTGATAAGAACTCCTGCTCCTACCAGACCTTCCCTTACCACCTTCGGTGGCAAAGATCTCTTACAGGTGTGACTACACTCCTTATCAGGAAAAGAGGATATACAAATTCTGAACTAGGAAAAAAAAGGACAAAAGGAAGACAGGATCTTCTGTATATATATATTCTATAGGATGCAATCAGTAAGTGTAAGCTTCTTACAATAATATTAAATAGATACTTGTGCTCAGATACAGAATAACCAGATTAAAAACTATTCAGACCAGTCTGAAATTCCTCCAGAACCAGTATCAGGAAGCACTTTCACCTGGGTAGCACTTCTCTTTTCCTTCTAAAGGAAGCAAGTCAATGATTTTACAACAATACCTAGCAGAAGTAAAAAAATATTCATAAAGCTTAATTTCACATGAGGGAAGTTGCAAACTACACAGGACCATGTGGTCAAACCTCCAGACTACTTTGGTTTTCAACAGATATTAACTACCATCCTCCTGCTGATCTGGCTCAGAGTGGCCAGCACTGGTAAGAGTACCAGTGAAGCTGTCAGCTCTGCAATTGTACTTTGCTATGAGGAAGTTCTCCTAGACTAGGATGAAATGACTTATGAGGAAATAATTAAAAGAAAGGATTAAGAGAGATGAAGTAAACTTAAGACACTTCAACTGTTTACTTATGGGCGGCACAAAAGGACATGAATTAGGGCAGCTATTTGAAATAAATAACCTCAGTAAAGACCATTTCACCAAAAAAATACTGGAGATAAGGAAAACTTCTAATAAGAACTAGGTCTACTATTGAGGATTGAGCAGATTTGTATAAGATATTACTGATAAACTTCTTAGCAATATAAAAAGTCCTGTTAGAAGGGCCAGGCGAAGCCAGTACTCCAAAAATTTAGCACATTTTTTCCATCGATGCAAATGATATTTTATTTCTCATATACTGATATGCAATCTTTAATTACAATGTAAGAATTTTCTAAGGAGCTCAAAAGGGGAAAAGAATCCCTTTGCGCAGGACAGTAATGAAAAGCTTGATGCGCACAAGTCTTATCACAACACTCTACAACGGAGGGCCAGTTTATCTTTATTACCCAGGCTCACTTTAAAACTCAAATCTGGGATGCATCTCATAATATTAGACTTTTCCGACTGCTGCTATAGTACAACAACGTAACCACACACGTGCCTTCTTAGCACGATCTCCAGCGTGCAGAAAACACGAGTCCCACTTTACAAGACAAAAGCGCTGAACGTTATCACGATGCTTCCACTTGTTACTTCCTCCTCTACCAAAATGCGCTGCAAGGCATTTTCTGTAGCAGCGATCGCGTGAGACCAGAGAGGGCTAAACCTCCTCAACACCCCCCGCTGCCCGTCTCAGGCTAGGGTCGTACGGGCGGAGGGGGCTCATAGGGATGCACAGCCCCTCGCAGTTCCATCGCAGAGCTTATCGTGACTAAGCACGGGGTGCGAGAGGCTGCGAGTGCCGGCCCCACAGTGCGGCTGTGCAAGAGCAGCGGGCGCTGTGCTGCCCGGCACGTACCCTGCTGCAAGGATGAGTCAAGGGCAGGCGGCGCGGCCGCCCCTCGGGGGCTGCGAGGAGCTCCCCCCGCCCCCGGCTCGGCCCCCCCNCACCTGAACTTCTGGAAGCGATCCTTGTCGGCCTCAAAGAGCTGCCGCAGGACGAGCTTGGAGGAGTTGGCCTTATGCCACTCCACCAGCTTCTTGAAATGGGGGTCGCCGGACAGCGCCATGTCCGCGGGATGAGCAGGGTAAGGCGGA
>VXAD01010005.1:279840-294497 GCA_013399195.1 Dicrurus megarhynchus | reverse complement strand
GGGCCTGATGCCCCCAGGACAGGGATGTCCCTCCTGGCTGCCAGGGCACTGCTGACTCAGATCCCACTGGCCACTGACCAGGACCCCCAGGTCCCTTCCCACAGCTGCTCTCCAGCCTCTCGTTCCCCAGTCCATCCACACAGCCAGGGGTGCCCCATCCCAGGTGCAGAATCCAGCACTTGCCTGTGTTAAACTTCACATGGTTGGGGATTGCCCATCTCTCTCATTTGTTGAGGTCTCTCTGCAGGGCTTTTCTGCCCTCAAATGAGTCAACAGCTCCTCCCAATTCAGTGTCACCAGCAAACTTCCTTAGTGTTCCTTTGAGACCTGGGTCCAGGTTGTAAATGAAGATGCTGATGGCACAGGGCCGAGGATGGAGCCCTGCAGAACCCCCCAGGCCCCCAGTCTGATGTGACCCCAGTCCCTGTCACCTTTTGTGCCCAGCCCGTGAGCCGGCTGCTCGCCCATCCCATGATGTGTTTATCCAGGAACACTGGGCATTTGTCCAGAAGGATCCTGGCAGAGATGGTATCAAAAGCTTTGCTGGAGCCCAAAAAGATTCCGTCAGCTGGCTTCCCTTGATCACCCAGGTGGGTTACCCTGCTGCAGCAGATCAGGTCTGACAAGCAGGACTTTCCCTTCCTGAAGCTGTGCTGGCTGGGACCGATGACCGCGTGGTCCTTGCGGAACCTCAACGCCTCCCAGAATAATCTTCTCCATTTTACCAGGCACTGAAGTGAGACTGACAATCCTATGTCAGTCCAGGGTCATTCTTGCCCTTCTTGAACATTGGGACAACCTTCACCAGCTTCCAGTCAGCTGGGACCTCTCCAGATTCCCAAGACTGCTCAAAAATCTTTCTCCTTTAAGAAATAATTATGTGGGCCAAAGCCCCTGTAACACAGGCAGGCTAAGAACATGAATTGTACTATTGTGGGAATAAGTCCAATTATGTGTAATAAAGGTAATTTCTATCAGTTTCTCTTTATTACAGATAGCTTTTAATCTATGGAAAAGGGAGCCAGAGTAGAAGTGAGCACTAAACCACCATGTTTTAATTACTTGCCATTCTTAAAAAGGTAAAGGCTACTAAAGTTTAAAACACAGGTAGGAAACAGGCTAACTTTCAGAGAGACATAAAACTGTCAAACTAGAGCTTTTTAATATCGGAATTATACTAGCAATTGTACTAAATAAAATAATAGCTCTCTGTGATTTAATATATTTATCACTGATGTGGAAGAAAACAAAGATTTGGCAAGGAAGCAGCAAAATCTGTAGATGCCAGGTTATTTACATGAGGGTTAGAGAGGCCTAGAAAGAATTTCAAAAGACCCAATTAGGTAACATCACCTGGGCAGGCTGATGGCACACAAAACTCAAATTTGATAAGTACCAAGTGTTGAGCTATGGAAGGGAAGAAAAGTTACTTGTATTATTCATTCTTAGAAAGGGTCACAACTTACAGAGCAGACTGAGGTCATGTTTAGCTGTGGTCAAATCAAGTAAACAAAATGTTGGGATGCATAAAAGAAGATAATTAAGAAGTTGAAGAATATTAGAGAAATCAGTATTTTCATCTGGAAGAAAGTGTAACGATACGAGCTGCAAAGATCTCAATAAATGATACCTCAGGGTTTGGTGAAATTAGTAAAAGGATGAGAAGAATGACCTGGGCAAGGGAAAAGGCAAACTGAAAGATGTTTCGTTTTTACCCTAAAAATGAATCAGGCATGAAAGGCCTTGATTAAAAAAAAACGAAAAAAAAACAAACATAAAAATTGCAGCATACTGCAGAAAAGGTAGATTTTGAACCTCAGTTCTTGCTGTCTTGTAACAGGAAAACAAGGGAAAATTTGTTGTGAAATGGAAAAATAACAATAATAATATAAACATGTAATTGTATTACAAAACTTAGTTGTTAAGGAAAATCATTGAGACAAACAGTTTCACTAGATTCAAGAGGAGTTTCAGTGGCTAAATTGTTACCAGTGGGACTGGAAAGCAGTGATTTCTTTGACTAAAAACTTGTGGGAAGTATATGAAAATGTTGTGCTTCATGTTTTTACCATACAAACAGATTTAAGATTGAGATCTAATGCACACAGCAGATTATTCTTTACCTATGGGTCTTCTACACCTTCCCCCAAATCATCTGCTGGTGGCTTCTGCTGGGAACAAGGCATGAGGCTGTGTGTGCGTTAGGTGAACAAATTCTACATATTCTATATATTCTATATATTCTATACCAACACTGCACAACACTTCTGTGGTGAGTTGTGCTTTGCAGTGATCATGTCATTTCATTACACTGAAACCACAAATAGATTTCAGTGAGCCTGTGCAGAGATGCACTTCAACGGACCAAACAGTGGCTTCCTAGTTTGCACATTATTTACCCGAAATTATTAGAGCTTCCTGAAAAAATAAATGTACTTAAAGTGGTGCAAACCTTTACATTTCTGCAGAACAGCCAACAGTGTTCTTTCCTGTTCTTTCCTGTTCTTTCCTGGAACATGCAACTTCTTCAAACCCTTAAGAACACTGCCTGGCTTCTTAGCTATCAAATTTGGGCTCCCAAATACCCAACACAAAGCTTCAGGCTGCAGAAACATCCTGCTTTGGGTACTGCTGAAGTTGTTCAGTCTCTCCCAAAATTGTTGCTGCTCCTTGTGGGCTAACTTGACTGAAGATCCATGGAGTTCACTACTGCATGAGCAGTTAACATCTCTGTAAATATCTGATAGGGAACACACATGGAAGAGAACCCCAATCTCACTTTTTCTGAAAAACATAATAATTCCATGCTTTGGTTATCAGCCCACAAAATGAGTGTAATGGTAACACTTCAGATGAATGGTAATGAGTTAATTAACATTTCCTTAAATCCTAGAACCTCAGATTAATAGTGCTCTGGAGTATAAAGACATAATATTATTTCATTGAGCATTTGTCATTTAAAAAGCTCTATGCCTAAAGCTTTAATCAAGCTCTGTAAGATGAGAGCAATTTCCTTTTCATCACATTTAGGTCTCTTGTCTCTGCTAAGATGCACGTGTAGTTAAACCATGTATTTCCTTGGAGAGGAGCATGGGTACCAGTGTTTATATGATCATGGAAGGCAAATCCAGCAGTAGGATCCTACACTTGAGAAAAGTCTATAGTTGTTGGAAGAGCTATTTTAGGGGATGCATTTCCTGAATTTACAAATTGTGACAATAAATCGCTTCTATTAGCACAGAAAAAAAAATCTCTTCAGTTAACTATTGTTTTGCTAAAGCTACCAAGTAATAGAGTTTCTAAAATGTCTTTTTTTTCTAACAAAGACTGCTATTTTTTGTTAGATGGAACAATTAGTGGCTACCAGACATAAATCTGTTCTGGTAGCATAGGGATACATTCATTTTGGGTACAATTCCTCTTTACACAATGGATTTTAACCATTGTGTAGGAAATTAATTTATAATTTACCATTCTATCAGAAAGCAAGGGTATATATTTTTTTTTTAATAATAAGCACACAACCATGAATTTTCAGTAATACTGCTACAGAAGGCAGAGCTTTTAATGGTGGTCAAGAACGCTTATTTGAGTAGTGCAAAATCCCTTCAGATACGTATGTGTGACTGGAGGCTAAAATGTCACGGTCAATTAGCAGCTGTGGCACAGACATCACCGGAGGAACCCGGCTGCAAACGCTGCGACACCAATTGCGAGAGCAGCCACGCCGGGCCCGACGCAGGAGCTGCTGTCGAGCTGCAGGTGACACTGCAGGACGCGTTCCCTTTCCCAAAAAAACCTCTGGCATAAAAGACAAAGCGCAGGTTGTCACCCGAGTGCCAGCATCGGGCCGAGCGCACGGGGCCCGGCAGCGCCCAGCAGCAGCAGCAGCAGCACGGGGGCAGCGCCGCTTCCGAGGGGTTTGTGCCAGGGATGCTCACAGCCTGCGCTGCTCCTGCCCCCGGAACCCGCTGCAGGCACAGAGCGTTGCTGTGCAATCCGCACGGACAGGGAAACTCCTTCGGAGGTATCTTTAGACGTGACACAAAAACTTCGTCTCTTGCAATCCGGCGTTTCTTCTCCTTTACAAGCAGTGAAGCTGAGATAAGATTTTTACTCTTATTTCAAGTGTTTGGAAGAAGAGCAATGATGCCTCCTCTGATTTTTGTATCACATTTGGTTTACAGTTTCAATTTACTAGTTGTCAGCCTGGCCCATTTAATATAAAAAGTTACTATTGCTGACTTCAATATGAAAATGAAGATAAATTGATGAAGTGCAAGCAATAATTCTGCTCCTGATGCAACAGCCAGGGAGCTTCTTCAGTCCTAAGTGTATTAGTGGTGACACACGAACAAGACAAACCAGCAAGAAAAGGACTTATCGAAAAAGAAAGCAAGCAGACCTTTTTTCATGTAGAAGGGTAGCAAAGTTGTTAAAATACGTGTACTTTTAGCCTATATTCACAGTAAAAGCACTTGCCAAGTTCAGCTTGCCCAAGCCTGGTTTGCAGGTCTGTGATCCAGCTGTCCTGGTCTTGCTTTCAGAAGGTGACTCCATCAGCCAGGGAAATGGGGTTCCGCTGAAAACAGTGGGGAATTCATTCTGTTGGTAATTGAATTACATCAGTTCTGGTAACTATTACTTTTTCAAGTAATTGTTGTGTTTATTATTTGCTCTATTAGCATTAATTAAATATTAATCATTATAATTATATACATATTATACATTGTACTTATTTTGCACATACACTGTACAATAGAGAGTAAAGGTCTTAAAACTATTGAGATTAGATGCTACATCTTTCCAGATTAAAGGTACTTTTCACAATGGAAATAGTTTAAAACAGACATTTAAGTTACTTCGGTTTCTAGAAAAATTAATTTTTTGCAGTCATAGGGCCTGATCTCCTCAGCTAAATTTAACACAAAGATTGCTGCATATTTTAAAAGCAGCACTCGGAATATATTCTTTAATATACACTCACCTCTTCAAATATCCCTCACTGCTGCAGTGAATGGAATACATGTCTGAGGATGAGGAATTCGCAGCACCAAACAGGAGGTGACTTTAAGTGTTTTGGTCATGTGCATATTAATTCAAAGTTCTGGCAAATTCCCCATGTGTGATATTTCAGTTGCAAGTCAAGTCCCTGAAGGGAAGCAAAGACAGCTTTAAGGCACTGCTCACACGCAATTCTTGGCAGCTGACCCACTAAAGCAGAGTTCTGAGGCTTGGGCTTTGCACCACTCTCATTTCTGCGAATGGTTTCCTTCCTCCTCTCTTGGTGGGGCTCCTGCTGGGAATGTGACCCACATCACTGGAGTAGGCAGGGATGTGCCAGCCTGCATCTGCTGCAAAGCAGCCTAAAAATACCCCCAGCTGGACAGTGTCATTTGGTGCACAGCAGCACAATGTCTAGAAATGAAAACCGGGCTGTCAGCAAAGATAAATTGTGGTTCAGTTGCATGCCAAACAAATCTCAGGGTCCCAGGAAACCCAGAGACAACTATCTGATATTCTGTTATAAACGTCATCTCTCAAGATTTATTATCATTGCAATTTAATGAATTTGCACCAGTGAAAGCATAATAAGAAGGTCTCACCCAAGTTTACTATAAATATTTTAAGAAATGAGCCCATCTTGCAGCTTGTTTCAGTTCAAGGAAGTTCTCTGGAAATGTAGATTTTGTTCTAGAAGATGCTACCCTCAGGTTGACATTTCTTCCTCTGCATAGCAGATGAGCCTGATTCTTCTGCCAGTCTCTCTCTTTAAAATCCCAGTTCTACAGACTGAATCTTTCAGAAAAGATCTACATGTTACTGCTGTCCTTTCTACAGACTCTGTTTGAAACACCTGCCTGTTTTATTTTCCTTGTCTGTTTTATTAGACACTTGAATTTAAAAGGTATGGCCATACAGGGGGCAAAAATTACTACACTGCAAATAACTGAAGGTTCCTAAATTACAGATACAACTTTGTACCTCATCATTCATGGTACTATCCAATTTTTCAGGGGATAAACTCTCCAGATCTTTGCATTTTTGAGGTCTTCAAATTCCTACTGAATTGGATTTTGAGGATATTTACAAATATTATTATTCATAAATAAATTGCTGGCCTTGAAACGACCTTCCATCTTCGTTTTATGTAAAATGGGGGTGTGATTAGACTCAGAATGGAATAATACTAACTGCAGGTCCTGGGCCTTCAATGAGATCAATGTGCAAATGGATCTCACTGTAAGACCAGCACCATGAATTTTAAGATCATTAAGAAAAAACATGACTGAAGCTGACAAGCTTTTGTTAGTGCTACTATAGCTATGGCTGAAAATCCCCCAAATACACGTATACCATTGTACAGCTGGAGAAAAGAGCTTTACAAGGATTTCTGTTCACATGATTTCAGAAAAATGATTGCAGACTCTTAAAAACATAGGGTGTAAAACCACTACAGATTGAACTTCATTCTGATTATGTTCTGTGCTGGTTTGCCAATTCTGCATGCACAGGAACCATGAGAGAGAGAGTTCCAAAGTCTTATGAGCTCGTTTTTCTCGGGAAACCACCATTCCTAGAATTATAAGATGAAGCAAAACATGAAGTTTCCTGGAACTTGCAATCAAAAAGGCCTAAATTAGCCTGAAAACTGTCAGTGTGTTTTTAATCCACACGAGGAGAGAACCACAACTCCTGCTAGGGACATGCATGTCTAATATCCAAATCCGACTCTTCTGTAGCCATCCATCCCTGGGATCACCCTCCATACACAGGCAAGGATTCGTTAGTTTAACACAGGGGTCAAGCTCATGTTTGTGGGCAATTATTCCAGGAAAGAGCAAATCATGTTACCCAACAAATCTACAGATTGTTTATTCTCTAGAAACAATATGGAGTAGATTGGGGGATATATGTGCGTGTTCTACATCTTAATTTGAGAACACTATAGGAGAAGTTTTTCACTGCTTTTATGATTACTCATTGATATGGGTTTTTATTTCCTATATGACTATGCATTTCAATCTCTTTTCTCCTTTTTCTTTTATGCTAAACCAAACATTTGTCAACTACAATGCCATGGCTGAAATATTTTCCCATTAAAAAGGAAGAAAAGCATACCCTGTATCCTATTATTTATTGCCTTCTCATCTTCCAGCTCCTGGAATTACAACAATCCTTGAGATGTGAATACAGTGTGTTGACACTCAATACCACTATAAAAGGTTAACTTTGCAAGAATTATATAATAAATTTCCTTACTCTTGGAATTCTGAAAGAAAAACTAACATATGCAAAACCCAGCAACAGAAAACAACTGATGCATAGAATCCATATGGCCTGTGATCACTTTATGTTATCTCCCTTGTCTTTTAGTAACTGGTGGCTTGATGAGTGCCTGAAAGGATCTGAAATACACATCTTTGACTTATAGTATCTTGACTCATTACTGTAAAATGAAAAAAAGATTCATCTATAGGTACTGTTTATCTCATCTTTGAATTATTTAGCAGTGCACACACAAAGGGAAGATCTCAGGGCTGTTGTCTCACAGTCCCCCGCGCTCACAGACGTGACAACTCACACAAGAGCTGCATAATTCATATGTGCACTTCTGGTGGGACTGATGGTTTGTTTCCTGCCTCTCACACCAGGCACAACGGTGATCTGATAGCCTGATACAGACTTGGTAGCTTATTCTACCTCCTTTTACAATACTGCAATTGATTAGATGTCATGCAGAAGAGCTGGGAACCACAATTATCAATTTCAACAAAGCTACACACAATTTATATCGACAGATGAATCATGACCTTTCGACCCCAACAACAATAGAGAGGTTTGTATGTGCCTCTTGAAACAAGGAGGGCACAGAAATTGAGACAGGGGATGCAGAGAGCACCATTAACCAGTCACTTGGACATCAAGGGCATCTCTCTGCCTGGTGCAGCCGAAGGATCTCAGTTTTGTGGGATGCCAGAGAAAAAACTTCTGGTAGCCCTTAATGTTCAGCTGAGGAATTTCTGGGCTGTGAGAAAGACAACAGCAGAGTGAACCATAACCCCTGCAAGATCTGCTTCTGCATCCCTGGCATTTGTCCAGCAGTGCAGGATATCTCTGCCTAATAACACAGTTGGGTACCATTTTTGCTGAGGAAGCTTAAAGAGCAAGCAAACAAACAAAAAAATTACTGGGCACTGTATCATCAACTTTAGTTTAGTGATGAGGGGAATGAGCTGCTCAAAGCTGGTATCAGATGTGTCAAGGGGAGCCCAGCCCCAGGAGGAGGCCGACGATGCAAACAAATCATGTACACTCCTGGCAGCAGTTACTGAGAAAGTATGAAGGCATTGGAAGCTGACTAAACAAATCAGGAACCTGAAACCAGCCAGTGAGGTCCCCTATGCTGGTGCCAGGGAGGTCACCTATGCTGGTTTTCCTGTTGGAGCCAGAGGAAAATGGTCCTCAGCCAATCAAGCACTGATGGCTGCACTCTCCCACGGAAAACACACCAGCCTGGGTTGCCAAGTTTTAGTAGGTAAGTCCCACTCTTCTCTGTCAACATCCTGAATATCTTCTCGAGCACAGGACAGACAGGTGGCCAAAGCTCCATCGTGGCCAAAGGCGAACTCGTGGGCATCTCACGTTTCATGATGTCACCAGGAGACCTGGCCTGGTTTGGATAGGACACCCAAAAGAGGCTCTGCATGGAGGGTATAGCGAGAGTCATTTAGGAGGGAAGCTTTGTCAGTCTCAGAGGCTGTTCCTGTGAGTGGATTCCTGCCTTCCTGTAAGGAGGTTACTTAAACCCCAATCTCAGGCACAGACGGATCTGTGATATACAGTGAAACACGGAGCATTTCAGTAATTAATGAAGAAACTCTAGAGAAAAGCCTAGTACATCGTGCCTGCATCAGATCACAGCTTTAGCTACTACACTTTTCTCCATGTTATCAAATAATTTAGCAAAGTTTCATCCATGAAATATTACCTTATATGTTTCCCTGTTATCCTTCTGTTCAACCTACTTTCATAATTCCATGTTCTGAATTACGAAGTTACTCCTCATTTGGCAGTCTTCCACAATAAAAATCTGTATAGGCAAAAGGTAATAACAGTACCACTAAGGCAGTTGAAATTCAGTTGCCTTTGTTACAGTGCCCTGACAGAAACTAAGTCAATGCAATAGCATTTGGGCCCCTATCCAGTCCCCCTGCAACAACCCTGTGTTGCAGGAATTACCACATGGAAATGACTTTAAACAACCATTTAGGCTTCTTTCTAGACCACTTTAAATATTCCAATATATTTATAAACATGTATTATTTTGGTGTATTAATATTAACATAAGTTAAATAAAATTTACCATTTGTATGGTAAAATGTTTAGTATAGACTGTTCAAACACCAATTTTATATCCAATATAAGACACTTACTAAAAAAGTCAAATTTTGTTACCTGAAACATACACAACACTTTAATGGAATCATTTGAACAAGGTCCAACACAGGATCATTTGGTAGGTAGCCTCTAATTTCTAACACTTAGTAGAATGGACACTATTTCTCTATTCCTGTTTATAAATGTTCTAGAATTAATTCTAAATTTTGTTTCACTTCTTCTTAAATAGTATTTAGACTCTATAATATTAAAAGTCCTTAATACCCTATTAATAAGTGGGGTCAGTTACATAAACTTACACTTTACTTTTTGTCAAACCTTACTGTGCCATATACTTAAATGCCAAATTAAGTAGAAAAAAATCAGTCTAGTTTTCATTCCCACATTTGCAGCGTATCTGTTTCAAAACAATATTCTAAGTTCTAGTGTGACGAATGTCAACAGTTCTTCTGTCTCACAAATATTCTCTCAGCACCTCCATGTTTGCTGCATACCTTGAACAGTTCTAAGCCAACTGCTAATGCCTTACTGATAATGAATTCATGTTCATTTGTTACTCATCAGAGTACTTTTTTTAAATATAAAGACTTCTCCAGTATTGAGACGGCCATGCAAACCATTTTACCACAGCTGGTTGAGAAGCACATTTTTGTGGTTTTGCAAGCCGATTCCTTTTTGTGAAAGTTTTCAAAAAAACAAGCAAAATGAGATCCCAGACATCTGAATCACCAGACAGGCAAAAAGAATTATGCATATGTTTAAGTATTTGACTTCCTAAAACAAAAATATGAAATGCCAGTGACCCCTTTGTGTGTGCAGTTGGGAGCACCCCATTCCTGTGCCTAGGCTGCAACAGGCAAAGGATTTACTTCAGAGCCTAGTCCTTCATTTAAGCCCAACTGGAAGTCAGTTTTTTAAGCAGAACAACAATTTAAAACCAAACACATTTTCTCCTTCTTCTCTGGACTAGGGACACTGACCTTATAAATATCTGAAATTCTTCCACTGCCCGTAAACAAAAATGGACTGCAGGCAGTCATGATCATATGTCACTCTGACAAAACATTCTTACTCCTTGGCTACTTTTTGGAAAGGTTGTTTGCTGTCAATCAAGTGACAAGTTCTGCTTATAATAATGGTGATGACATCAGACCTGTAGAAGAGAAGATTAGTATGGGGAGTCTAAATATATAATCCAGAAGGTCATGGGACACATCCAGAGTCAGTCG
The DNA here is from genome assembly GCA_013399195.1 of Dicrurus megarhynchus. NCBI lineage: Eukaryota > Metazoa > Chordata > Aves > Passeriformes > Dicruridae > Dicrurus > Dicrurus megarhynchus. Next base: position 283,866 of record VXAD01010005.1, on the reverse strand, counting down.
AAGTCCATGGCCTCCGTTCAGTTCGATCAAAACTGGACTGATCCATGTAGGGTTAGGAGGTTTATAAACTTTATATATTTATTTATTTTCCATATAGCCAGTATGGCTTGCAGCCCAGCATTTTTTAAGGTGACCTGGATCTTTGATTTGTCTGACAAGAAAAGGTGATTGTCCCTATTTTTATTTTTAGGTGGCCATATATAGCCAGCCATGTTCACTCTTTCCAGAGCGGGACTGGCCCTGTGGAGGTAGCAGCAGGAACTGCTCCAGAGAGTTCTGGGGGCTCTGCCCACGCCTTGCTTTTGCCAGTTGGTGCTGTTTACAGAGGCTCTGGGCAAGAGGCCAGCCCATGTGCTAAGCCTCAGGTTGGACACAATGGTGGGGCAGAGCACTGAGGGCATACAGCACAGGTCAGCAGCTTTCCTGGCAGACAGCAAAGGACTAAATTTCATTTGTCTGAAATGGGATTTTCGTTGTCCAGGGCTGTGGGACAAAAGGACTGCTCTCACCCTGACAGCTGGAATGGATGATTTGTGAAATGTATTTTTAGAAGCCTGATTTGCCTACATGTATGCCTGCATTGTCAAACATCCAGGCAGCAGGAGTGGGTCAGGCTGTGGCCACGGGGGCTGTGACACACTGGACGGACTGTCCACCACAGCCCCAGCCAGACCCGAGCACTCACTGCTGCTCAACTCCACCTGCACACACAGCCCAGATATCACTGCAACACTGCTGCTCATCCTGCACTTCAACACACTGTCACTGCAGCATTCACTGTAATTAGTAACCACAAAGGGAAAATCACTGCTGACACAATAGGACATTAGTGGTCTCGTCTGTTTTCCAAAATCACCCTGGTTATCCCCACATTTCCTTTTCCTAAACGTACCTCCCTCTGAATAACAGAAACAACCTCTTGTAAACTAGGTTTTTTCTGTAACAAGACAACATGCTCTTGAGGGATTGTATTACTAATATTCATTCTCCTAATCTTATCCCACACCTTGCTGATAGGCATATCCTTATTAACATCTGCACATGGCTATTGTGCCACTGCTGCTTTTTTCCCAAGATAATGATTTCTTCCTCCTACAGCCCATGACATCGAGTAGCACTCATAATACATTTCAAAGCTGCTTTCCTCTCTCTCTAAACAACATCGTTAAATTTTTTGTTTAAACTGTGCACTGATTTCCTTTCCTATTCAATGGAGGTCTTGGAGAGCACTTTTCACATATATGTAACATCAATGGGGAACACTTAACTGAATGCATCTATTTGACGCTGATTTACATAGGACTTTACTAAATAGTTAATCATACTACCATCTTTCAAAATAGAGTTCATAAAATTAAAAAAATAGACTACTCAGTATAAATGCTGCATTGTAAGACTCCAGAAAAATAACTTTAAGGTACGATGTCACAATAGATATCTACACCACATATTTTCTAGCCCTTGAGAGTTTCCTCTTTATCCTGCATTGGTTATTATACACTCTGTTGAATTGCATGTTTTCATGCCCTGTTCATATTAGGAAGTGTGAACTTCCTATTTATTTCACAGTCTGTCTAAAATTCCTGCCATCTGGTAAGACATATTAACTTCAAGGCTACAATTCTTACCAGTCCTTTGTGCCTTTATGCTCTCAATCCACCAATCTAATCTGCAGTAAATTTCAGATGAAATATCTGCTCTTTAGAGATAGTTATGTGCTAAAAGTTGTTATACAGCACTGTAAAAAAAACCCTACAACAATATGTAAATAAATCCAGGGAGTCAAAATAAAAAATATGCCTATTGTGTGTAACTCCACTGTTAATGCTGACAGAACCAAATTCTGCACACTCCACTGAATACAATTAAATCAGTAGGATAACAAAATAGGAGCATATTTGGATACCTCCAGATAGTGTGAAAGAATATGTTGAGCTGGAAGACTCAGTCTGTAGAACAGATTTCTGCCTGTGAATACAGTGCACTTTAGTCAGCATGGCTTGCAGAGTTTTGGGATCTCTTGGTAAAACTGCATGTTGGTGAAACAGAACACGGTTAGAAAGAGTTGTGGTGGTGGCCGTCAGCCCCTGCAGCAACACCTGCCAGCTGTGCACTAGGACAGGAGGGGCTGTGTCCTGTAAGCAGCACATCCCACTCTTCAGACGGCCAGCAACTGCAAGGGACATGGCCTGGAGAGGAGAACAGGCAACAAGAGCTCACCAGAGCCCAGGCTTCCTCTGGGACAGCCCTGGAGGGGACACGCAGCAAACCCCAGCGTGAGCAGCAGCGTTCGCCGTTACCTCCCGTGGTAACTCCTGCAGAAGGCCCAGCCGCGCTCAGACTGACACAGCCTCAGCACTACAGCAGCCCCCCAGCTCCTCCAGACCTGCTCGCCCATAAGGAGCTCCACATGGGCCACCCTGCTTCCCAAGGGCAGGAAATAGAAGCATCCCTAAAAATGCATCTCTGTTTGTGTGTGTTAGTATCTCCCTCTTCATTCCTGAAAAAAACCCGAAAGCAAAACAACACTAAACCAAAAAAACAAGAAGCATTGTGTGGGGAGGGGGGGGTTTAGATTACTTTTAGGTCTTGCCTCAATATCTGTCCTGGAAGAAAGGAAAATTCATCCCAGTATTTTATTTTCTTTCCCCCTTCCTCTTCAGCTTCTTTTGACTTCCTTTACACTTGGTTTTTCTACTTCATACCTATACCTCCTTCCAATTGAAATCTTGTTGAAACCTTATCAGTCTTTTTATCCTTTTTTATTTTAAATCAATGTTTCAGCAACCATTTAGTTAAAAGGAGGAAAAAAATAAAAGTAAAAAGCTACCATCTCCAGCCCTTTGTTGTACTCCTCTAGTACAAAGAATACTCAACACCTCTCTCTCTCGAAGGAGCCAACAATATGACAGCCTTCTGTTCCCTTGTGTCTTTCCAAGCACTTCCCAGGTATCTCTTAATTTGAGGACTAAATTTACTAGGAAGAGACATGCTTAGCAGACCTGCAAAAATCAGAAGAGTTCAGAAGGAAGGCATTGATGAGGAGCCCGGTCTGCCAGCAACCATCTGTTCTGGAGAAGGAAACAAAGCCACAGATTGCTCCTAGGCAGCTCCCCGCAGACACTACTCGAAGACTATTTCTAGCTTGTGGCTAGAAGGTGTCCAATAAATTGACAATTTCACTTCTTCCCACAGAGTTTTCTGATTAGCAGCACTGAAATTACTGTTATTTTCACTTTATGAGTATCATATCCAAGTGTGTGGGTTTGGGGTTTTTTGGGGGGGAATTAGAGCCAGATGATTGGATGCTGAGCCCTGTAGGCAAAATTTTTGCTTACATCTACTTAAACAGTTTTTAACTACTCTCCTCCTACTACACATTACCTTATTTTCTAACTTGACTAGACATTTCTGTACATTATTAAATGCTTGTTCCATTTAAAATGTAAGATTCTAAATAAGTCATGGAAATAAAGAGCCATCACTTTTTACTAAGGAAAGACAGGATTAACAGAGACTCTTGCTATGGAAATAGGACTTGAAAACACATCATTTTGTACACCAAACTTTTCTGTATAAAACCCGCATTAGGCCTGAGAAATAATATGAAACCAGTTCAAACTCACATCCTTGACTAGGTCGATTTCTGAACAATTCCTAAAGCTGGTAGCACCATAACAATTATGTCAAAGGGATCAGTTTGAGATGATGTTTGTGCGTTTTACTTAATTCCCAAATAAATCCACTGAACACCAGTGTTGAATCCTGCCATTTGTTCAGCAAGTGACTTTGGACAGAAAAGGAATACAGAACTTTGCAGGTCCCGCCGGCAATCTCCATCTCAAACAGCTCTCCTGAAGCGGGACACTGCATCTGACCCCAAAACAACAGAGTGACAAACCTCACAATTTTAAGCTCATATAAAATAGTCACTGATTAATTCTTCTCTCTTTTCCTGCCGCCAGGCCGCCCCTCAGGCCCTTTGCCCCGCAGCCGGGGCCGGTTCCGAGCGCTCCGCGCCCCCCA